>JANHGB010047915.1:12329-27335 GCA_026283785.1 Coracopsis vasa
ATGGAGCATTCACCACTTCTCTGGGCACCCTGTGCCAGTGCCTCACCACCCTTACAGTAAAGAACTTCCTCCTTATATCCAACCTGAACTTCCCCTGTTTCAGTTTGAACCCATCACCCCTTGTCCTATCCCTCCAGATCCTGATGAAGAGCCCCTCTCCAGCATCAATATGCACCCACTACAATCCCTGATGTGAACTACTCAGAGAACAGAACTTTCTCTGTGAGAAGCCCATGCAATTCTGAATTGTGAACAGCATCCCTAGGACCTGCATTTATTTCCATTATAAGAATCTAACCCCTGCTTGGTGTTTCTCTGTGATAAAATCCTACCATGGTGAGGCTGTGTGATAAAATCCTATCCCGGTGAGCGTGTCCCTTAAGGGATTTTCCTTGTTGCTTCCCCTGGAGTATTTAAAACCTTGCTCTTATTCACCTCTCCCCACTCATTTCGGAAGCTGAGAACTTCAGGTTATCTTTCCCCAGACTTCCAAAATGAACAGCACAAAAGTGTCATTTAATTAACAACTTGCCACCATCAGCAAGAGTTAGTTTTAGCACAGACCAATTCATTTCGGAATTGGATATATCCGTTACAAATAAGGCAGCAGTGAGCGTGATCTACAGCGCTTGTAAATTCTACCGCTAATAAGTTTCAGTATTCTTTGAAAATCAATTCCAAGTTCCATCAGTTTACTCGCCTCTTCCCCCTCCAACACCATTTAGATTTAGATTGTGATACTTGTAGTAGTTTTAATCCATTACCTGAATAATTCCAATTATCATTCCACGCTGCTTTTATGACGTTTAATCATGTCGCTGGTTCCTGGCAGGAAGGATTCTACTGATCTTTATGTGGAGATGTCATCCATGAGGTTAAATCATGGAATGGTTTGAACTGGAAGGGAGCTTAAAGCTCATCCAGTTCCAACCCCCTGCCATGGGCAGGGACACCTTCCACTAGAGCAGGTTGCTCCAAGCCCCATCCAACCTGGTGATTCAGATGGAGGAGGGTTTTCCTGCAGGTGGTTGCTTGTATGAAACTCTTTGGCTACAAACACCCCTCTCCTTCCACATGAATTGGAAAAAGGGAAAAAAAAGAAAGGAAGAGCTTTGCTTCTCATCAGGACGTACTCCAAGGCCCGGCTCTTGGCTCCATGCTCTCCCATGGGGGTGGCTCAGCGTTGTTCAGTGACTCACCCCGAAATGCACTGCTCTGTACCATGGGCTGTGCATGATGTAACTCTGTGCTAATGTGGGATTTTCCAGCTCTTTGTTTTCCCTCCCTTCTCAAATGGGTTTTCTGCTGGTTCTTCATCCTGCCCCGGCCTGCTGTCAGCTTACTTTTTCCAGGGCTGCTTTAAAATGAGTGTTTTCCTTTTGCTTTCCTTTGGAGTGGGATGCCCAGAGATGGAGCGGTAGTTCAGAGATGCTTTTCTTCCTGCTTTCTCCTTCACACTGGTCTAGGACTCTACCTTCCCTGGTGTCTGGAACTGCTGAGCTATCTCCCAGGCTCTAGATGCTACCTTAGATGATGAAGCCCAGTAGGATGATGTCTGGAAAGGTGTTTATCACTGTCAAATTTCCAGTAGCACATTCATGATTAGATTACAGGGAGACCATACACACCGTGTCACCCAGCTTCAGTGCAGGCTTATTATGAGCTCAAGATTCTCCTTCTTATGTTTCAAAAGCCTGCTCATGGACTTGCAGAGTTTATGTGTTGGATTAGAGCGATTTGGGTGTGAAAATTCCAGAAGTAAAGAGGATTTCTTTGTTATTCTGACAGTTCAGTGGTCAGCACAACTCCTGTCGTCTTTCCCAGTCCCGTGTCCTCATGGCTGATTTTCTCTCCTGCCTCTTTCAGATATGGAATGTGCGGATGTGCCTTTATTAACTCCCAGCAGCAAAGAAATGATGTCTCAGGCCTTGAAAGCCACCTTCAGTGGCTTCGCCAAAGAGCAGCAGCGGCTGGGAATCCCCAAAGGTAAGACATGGTTTCCCAGTGAGCAGCCACAGAGATTGTGCCACTTGTAGACTACACCTGTGTGACCAATTGTGCCTGTCTGTCCTGTTAACTTCTGCTCCTGCACCTTTGGGAACCTGCTGCTTTGGAGGCAGCTCCAAGACTTCCATTTACAAGGCATCTGTATGGAGAAGCAGTAGGAACCCTTTTAATAGAGCCTGATGACAGGCAGAAATGGAGCGAATGGAGAAGTGGATGGGAGAAGGGGTCAGAGAACTGGTGGGATTTTTAAAAGTCCCAAACAAATCCAAACTAATTCCTTGTATGAAATATATCTGTAATAGGGCTGATCCAAACTGTGGGAATGATGTTCCCCCACCACATTTTACCCTTATGCCAGAGCACTGCCAATCCCTGTAGGACGAGGCTGTGCAATGCAGCAACAGCACCATCTGTATCCTGTTCTCCTGTGGAAATGGCTTGTAGGTTGCTCACTAATCCATCTCTTCTACCCCCTCCTTGTTGCAGATCCCCAGCAGTGGACGGAGACGCACGTACGGGACTGGGTGATGTGGGCAGTGAATGAGTTCAGCCTGAAGGGAGTGGATTTCCAGAAGTTCTGCATGAACGGAGCTGCCCTCTGTGCCCTGGGCAAGGAATGCTTCCTGGAGCTAGCGCCTGACTTTGTGGGAGACATCCTTTGGGAACATCTGGAGATCCTGCAGAAAGGTGAGTCCTGGAGTCCCCAGGGTAAATGACTCGCGGTGTCCTGGCTAGCCTGATTTCGGGCCTTTCCAAAGACCTTGGCTCGCAGTCCGCCTCTGCAATGAGGTGTTCACCTTGGGCTTTGATCCCAGTCAAAGCAGCTTTCAAAGCCCAGCTTCCCAGTAGGATTTCAAATGGGCATCCCAACCGGTAGCCGGCAATGCAAGTCCTGGCACTGCTTGAAAGAGGAAGAGTGTTAGTGCCGGGTGCTTGGCAGGAATCTGCAGTGGGCAGGGGCACTCTGCCTGCCTGGAAACAACGGTGGGATTTTCCAAAGCATTCTTCCTCGGCTTGTTCAGCTCCTGTTGTGAGTTTTACTACTTCCTCCGGTAGAGCTGGGTACAACAATACCACCAAAATCCCACCCTCATTTCCCAGCTGTGATTGGAAGCTGCTTTGCTTTGTTTCATGTCCCAGGTGGTGTTTTCCCCGTTGGAAAAGCCACCTCTACCAGTCCCTGCGTGACAGCATCGAGGGCATTAATTTTCAGTGATTTGGGGGGACACACATCACGCATGGATTTTGGGTGTTGATTTTCACACTGTGCGGATGCTGAGCAGCACTCAGCCTGGGATGGCTTCTAAAGAGCAGGAGAAGAGTTTAACACCTTTAACCATGAGCCATGAGCAGGGGCAGCAGCAAATCAGGGCTCCTTTCTATGCAGAGCTATTTGCTTTCCTGGAATATCCCTTGCACCTTCAGACCAACCCTGTGTGCTTGTCAGGAAGGGGAGGGGGAGCAAAGTTATGCCTTCCAGGAAACCATTGACAAATGGATGTTAATTGCTGAGTAGTAATTTTACTGCTACCTGTGGTTTGCAGAAAGTAAACACGGTTCTTCCCAGGCCCTGCGTACAACAGGCTGTTATTCTGCTCTTTGACTCTATATCTGGTCTCCTCTTCTCATTTTGCCTATTTTTTATTAAGTGCTTGCATCAACAGCAAGCAGCTTAACTAAACAAAGCAAAATGTTGTGGTCAGTCCAATTTCTCCTTGCTATGAGCCATTGCTTGGAGCCCAGCTCTACCTTCCCACAACCCTTCTTCATTTGTTTGTACTACTGGAGAGGCTGACGAAGGTACCAGAGCTGGGTTTGCAGCTCCTTCCTGCAGATTCCCAGGGCATGGAGATGAGCTTGGAGCTGTGGTTTCATATTAAAGTAGGCATCCTGTTTCTTATCTCCATAGCACAGGTGCTGCAGCCCCTGAAGCATCTTTGTGGCCTTCTCTGGACTCACTCGAGCAGGTCCAGAAAGCATGAAGAGATTAAGGTTTCCCTAGGCTTAACCGTGGAGTCAAGGTCCAACTTGTTAACCCCAACTATTCCATCTTCCCCAGCCACCCACCATCATCACTTGGGGTGTTGATGTTGGGAGTGGTGGTTAACCCCAGTATGCTTGGCTTTACCTGTAGCATCAGGTCGTGCTGGGACAGGCTGTGACCTTGCTAACACGCCTCCTTTGTGAGCGCTTTCTGAGAGTGACTCATGTACCACAGGGTTTAAAAAAGGCAGCAGATGGGTGACTTTTCCCTGCATGGATTTGGGTATTTTCAGGCCTATTTTTCCCAAATTTCTTCCTAAAATAACCTCGTCAGTTACCAGCAGTCAGCAGTGCCCTCCACTTGACTGTAAGCATAGCTGAAGGTCGCTCTCCTTCTCTGTGGTCACCCACCCTGCCCCTTGGCAGACGCTGTGGGGAGTGGAGAAGAGCGTTTCTCATTAGGTCTCTGTTTGCACAAACCCTCCTTTTGTTAGGGAATATTTTCCACCCTGCAATCCCCAGGAGAGAGGGACAAAATTAGGCTCCTTGCAAGCGAACGTGCGTTATCTTCGGTTCGCTTCTCTTCAGCCTCAGCAGAAATAAACATAACCCAGAGTGGTCTCTGTGTGTGTGTTTTATTTTGGTTACCCTCTGCAAAGAGAAGAAAGTCTCCCATGCCGGTATCTCAGCCCACATACCGTGCTGGAATGAGTAAGGTGCTAATGGAAAAACTGGTCAGAGGAGCAGCAATGTGGCTTTTACATGGGCTTGGCGCTGAATTTGCTTTCCCAGGACAACCAGAGTGCTCGGAAAAAGGCATGGAAAGTGGGGAATTTATGCTTTGATGTGCTACCTGCTCTTTCTCAGAGATTTATGCCTATAGAGAGGTAACATTCTGTGTGCTGCCCTGATATACACAGCAAGGTGTCTATTAGGAGTTGGGTGATGGATGGTGTGGCAAAGCTTTTTCTGAGCATGACATCTTCTGCCTGCTTCAGGTGGAAGGTAAAAGGTGCTGAGTAGGCTTGGAATTAGTATTTTTTGGAGTCATAGGAGCTGATTTTGTGTTACCTGCTCACTTGCATGCTGTTGTTCTAGAAATAGGGGTTTCTTCAACAACTGTCCTTGTATGGTGGAGTTATTTCTTGTGCTGCTACATGTGTGATAAGCAATTCTCAAGAGAATGAAAGATAACAGAAATAAAGGCAAGCAAGGAAATGATGCAACTAGTATTTCAGAGCTACCTGGAGCCTCTGATTGAGCAAGTTGTTGCTGTTTGGTTTGGTTTAAATCCAGGCCTTCTTGCAGCAAGAATTCTCTAAGGACCCCAAGTGCATCACGCACTTGTTTGGGCAGCATTTCAGCTCCTAACTCGTTTCTGTTCCTTTGGACATCCCAGCATAACCCAGAAAAAAGCATTTTAGGAAGTTCAGAGCTCTGTCTGTTACAGCAAGCCTTGCGCAGCACGATGTGCCTACGGACATGTGACATTTCCTTCCTTTCCCCTTTGCAGAAGAGGTAAAACCGTACCCAGCAAACGGAGTGAACACAACATACCCAGAGTCCCGCTATACTTCAGACTACTTAATTAGTAAGTCACAATTACCAGTATCATTCTAGTGCTTTTCTAGCCATGAAAGTGTCACCTATTAGATATCTGACTGCATCACATAAGGACTGCACCATGTTGCTCTGTCATGGCAGAGCATGTGCAGTGCGTGACTTTGTCTTTCCTAATGGTGTTCTTGGTTTATTTTACAAGCCATCTGTATTATTTTGGTGTCTGCATTGAGATGACACAGTCTGAGTTTGCAAGCACTGAAAAGTGACCTCAGCATTCCAGAAAAATGGGGATTTTTAAAAAACTGACTAAAAAAGGGCAGGAATGGGGGAAAACAAGGCTTCATTCTGGACTGGGAGGTGGGAGCCTAGCAAGGAAAGGGCTGAATCATCAATTTCAACTCCTGCACTTCCCATTGCCATTGTTTTGGAGATGTTCCTTAAGGGCATTTGAAATCTGTATTTCGTGAACCAGCCAGAAACCCCCAACTCCCTTAAATAGGGATTCCAGGCTTCGGCCTATGAGAAGAGGTGACTCTGGAAGCGACTCATGTATTGCAATCATCAATGAGACTTTTTTGCCTTGTTTCTCCTTTGCTGAGGCTACACTCTTTGATTTTCCAGCTTTTCCCCACTAGCAGCTTGCTCGAGAGGAGTTTATCATAATGCACATTGATGCTGGTTAAGGATGTCTTATTCTTCAACTTGCTGCATTGATAAGACACTATCTCTCTGTAGCTTTTAGAAACCTTCCTCAATATTAGTGCCCAGTTGTGCCAGGTATTTTATACCCAAAGGCAGTCTCCTCTTGCACTCCAGACTTCAAATCTCACTGTGCTGAGGGGGAGCAAGCAACATTCTGGTTTCCCTGAGCTGTTTGGGTTGCTTTCTAACACTCCTATTCTGCCAACAGGTTATGGCATTGAGCATGCACAGTGTGTGCCTCCCTCTGAGTTCTCCGAGCCCAGCTTCATCACAGAGTCCTACCAGACCCTCCATCCCATCAGCTCGGAAGAGCTCCTGTCCCTCAAGTACGAGAACGACTATCCCTCGGTCATCCTGCGTGACCCAGTGCAGACGGATTCCCTGCAAACAGACTACTTCACGATCAAGCAAGAAGTAGTAACGCCAGATAACATGTGCATGGGACGTGCCAGTCGAGGTAAAGTTGGGTATCTCCCAGGGTTTGCTTGGGTTCTTGCTACTCTACTTATATCAACCTAAGTGCTGCTTTCCCTTCTGCAGGAGATAGTGCTTTGGGGCATCAAGGGAGCCATGCAGTGGCAGTAACAAAGCCATTTCCCATATATGTCTTACAAGTGAACTCCCAGATGGCTTCAAGCCCTCCCTGCCTTTCTCTCCAGGGAAAACATGAAGGAGTTCTTTCTTTTCTCTACTCTGCTGCCTGTTTTTACAACATCTGCAGAAATGTGGCATTTCTGGCTCTGCACTTTGATGTCAAACTCAAGTGAAGCTGAAATAGGCTTTAAGGTTATTAGGGAGGACAGGCTGCTGTGTGCTGGTATAAATCACATTTCCTAGGAGACCAGGCAAAACCCCACAAATTCTTCCATAAGTTCTTACCAGGCCTTGAAGGGTTTTACATTTGATGATCCAAAGTCTTTATCCATGATCTCCATTGATTTTGCTGGCTGCTTGCTTGAACTAATAATCTGTTCTGATGAACCCAAGCCCTGTGCTTTGTTAGGAGATGCAGATGTCATGGGTTGAGTCAGCAACAGAGCTGAAGGGACCCCCTGAATCCTTGTGCTACAACCCTACATCTCCAAAGAGTTATAGGTACATGATTCCTGTTTGAGGTGATGGGATTTAAACACCTAAACACTTCTGAGGATCTGAGCCCAAATACCTTTTCAATTAATGTTATTAAATTCTGTACACTTGGGGCCCAGATGCCCAACCACTTTGTCATTAACACAAGGCTGAGGATCTGGCTCATGGTTTATATTCAAAGGCAAGGTTTAATCCATAGAGCTCAAAGTCGCTTACAAAGGGATATCATTATCTCCAATTCCAGGTAGGGAACCTGAGGCACAGGGAAGAGATGTGACCTGCTTGCCATCACGGCCTGAATAGAATCCAGGTGTCCCCATGCCTCACATTCATTATAGTAATGTGTTGCTGTGAGCCAGGTTTGATGTTGAACATTTAAACCCATTCATCCAGCTCTGAGAACTGAGGATGTTTTGGCTCCCTGTGCAAGCCAGAGCCCCTGTGCAGGCCTGCACTGCATATGTGTGCTTAGTGGAGCTCGTTTTAAGTTCCTCATTCTTCTCCCAAGCTGGGAGAGCTAATGACAGGAAAGTTATTATTTGTATTATTACCTCTGCTTCTGCTGCTGGCTCAGTGTTAATGTAAGAGAGGTGACTTGGACAATGCAAGGGCAGCAGTGTTATAATTTTAGGTAAGCTCCTCTTTCTGGGCTTGTTTTTCTGGCTCTTTCATCAGTGTCTTTCCCTTTTCTTGACCTTCTCTTTAACATAGGTGATTTCATAATGATTCTCATCAAAATGCAATGGTTCAGGCCTGCTTTTGCAATTGTACCTTCAGGCTGTTCTCACTGGCAAGCCTAAAAAGGCTCCAGGGGAGGAGAGAAAGAGCCCTTAACTCAGCACTGGAGACCAAGGGCCTCTGGCATTAACAAGCACTTTTAACATACTGATAGTGACTGAAGAAATGCAACAGGCTGTGGCCATGCTTACGCTAACCTCCTTTTCAGCCATGGAAGGGCCTTTGGATTGCATAAATCCTTAATATAAAGCAGAGTCCAGTTAGTTCATATTTACCTGCATCTTTATCTTCCACTGTATTAAAAGGTTAAGGTTAGTCTGCCACCAAGTCAAGCTCTTCATCAGTTTGATGTTCAAGATGAAGGTGTTCCAGACAGTCGCCTTCTGTCTTCTTTGTGTGGGCTTCAGGAGTTAATTTTGGGGTCCTATGGGAGTTGTTTCCCTCTGCCTTATCAGTGAAGGCATCTGGTTGGAAGGTGTAGCTGCCAAACCCATGAGTTCCTCCTGATTTTTCCAGCTAAGTCAAATTAGGTGTATTTTCAATGAATTACCAGCAGAATTAAGCCAATGAATCCCAACTTGACATGGTCCTGGGCCAGCAATCAGTGCAGAGCCTGCAGTAGTTGAGTCCTTCCAGAGCAAGTGCTCTTCAAACTGCAACACAAGTATTTGGGGGAGCGTGCCAGCATCCTTCCACGTTCCCATTCCTCTGGGATTTACTCTGTGGGCCCAGGCTGCGGGTGGCTTTGCCAATGGAAATTTCTCCAGGAGTTCTTGCACAATCCCAGCAGCTGTTTTTAGCCCGGTTTGGGAAATTACTGAACTTGAATGATCCTGTAACGCTCTGAGTTTGTCAGTAAAGATGTTGAGCAATCAGCAGCGTACGGGAGATCAGAGAGAACAATTTCAGTTTGTTCTTTGGAGCCTATTTTAGCTCTCTGTTTTAAGTACAGAGGGTATACTTATGCTGTCTCTAGTGGGTGTAAAGCAGCATAGCACTGCTGAGGATCTGGCCTCTCATGTTCTGGTCTGTACTAAAAATATCCAGAGAGTAGCCTTGATACAACCCAGCTGTGCTCACCTTACCAGAACTGGGAAAGGAACTGCTTGAGCTCTCAGCCTTTTGCTGTCCTCCTCCATCAAATCTGCTGCTGTTTGGGGATTTGGGGAGGGGGGAAGCTGGTCATAACGTACGGCAATAAAAGGCTGCTGTAGAGTTTTGTAGGAAGCATCGAAAGTAAAGAAGCTGGGTGTCCAGTGCTGGTAGATGGGACTTATTGGAGACCCAGAGCTTTCAGCAGCAAGAGCAAGAGGTCCTGGAGTGCCCATATTTAGGCACTTGAACTGAGCCTTGAATAACTGTCTGAAGTGGGTTATTTCTCTGCCATTGTCTTTTTGAAACAGAGGGTGATTTCCACTTATCCCCAGGCATTGGTTTTGGGTTCAGAAGTCAGGACTTTGGGTTTTTTCACAGTCTCTCCACCTTGCTCTGCTGCCTGCGGCTCAGATAGCCCAGCTCTGAATTGCAAGATAGTACAAGTATCCCAGTTTCAGGCTATACTTACAGTTTCTTTGGAGATGAAGCGTAGCTGGGGCTATTCCCCACAGAGCATTCAGAGCAATAGCTTTAAACTGAAAAATGGTAGATTTAGATTAGATTTTAGGCAGAAGTTCTTCCCTGTGAGGGAGCCCAGAGAAGCTGTGGCTGCCCCATCTCTGGCAGTGTTCAAGGCCAGGTTGGAAGGGGCTTGGAGCAACCTGCTCTAGTGGAAGGTGTCCCTACCCGTGGCGGGGGTTGGAACTGGATGAGCTTTAAGGTCTCTTCCAATCCAAACCATTCCACTATCATTGCCTGGTTGCTGTTTAGCTTGTGCAGCAAGCAGGCGAAGCATCCTTCTGGCTATAGCAAGCCAAAGCATCCCTGCATTGGCCAGGCACATCTCACACTCTCTTCCTTCTCACCAGGTAAACTGGGTGGCCAGGACTCCTTCGAGAGCATAGAGAGCTACGACAGCTGTGACCGCCTGACGCAGTCCTGGAGCAGCCAGTCCTCCTTCCAGAGCCTGCAGCGTGTCCCTTCCTATGACAGCTTCGACTCAGAGGACTACCCCGCCACCCTGTCCAACCACAAGCCCAAGGGCACCTTCAAGGACTATGTTCGAGATCGGGCTGATATGAACAAGGACAAGCCTGTCATTCCTGCTGCTGCCCTTGCTGGCTACACAGGTAGGGTCACGCTCCTCGTGAAACAGCCTCTCTGGTGAGCATCTTGAGTAGAACCTCTCCATCGGTGGAGGGCAGAGCCTCCAGGGTCTCTGGGTTGTCTGTGAGTGAGTTTTGGGACGTCTCTGGGGTCAGCCACATGTATGTTGGCACACCTGAGAGCACGCAGCCCCACAAGGCTGCATGTCCTTCAAGTGTGGACATTCCAGACCTCATAGAGGATGTAGAACCTGGCCATGAGTGCAGGGCATATGATGCCTTGTGATTTTATTTATGCCTGGATGCCTCCTGGTTGGGTTTGCTTGGAACTGGTGTCTGGTTTGTATTGCTGAGAGCACAAGGTAGTAGAGAGCCCTCATTTCCCCATCTGACGCTTCTGTGCAACGTGCTGGCTACTTGCTTGTGATTTCTCATCTTGGGCAGGAGCGGCTGCATTCCAGCATTGCTGTGTGCGATGTGAAATGATCTTCTCCCTTTTTTGCATAGAGAAAGCACTTGGGTTTGCTCTTTACCTTGGTGCGAGGCAGGGATGGGATGGTGCCAAAGCAGACCCAAAGATTTTTCCATTCCCTGCACTGAGAGAGATGAGGTGATAGGCCATGGAAACTCTGCCTTTTTATATGACAGCCCTCCAGCAATCTGGCATCTCCATGAAGAAAAACCTGTTGGGATGGGGCTTCTAGCTCCAACTGAGATAATCCTTTCCAGTCCTTCTGTGCCTTGTCTTTTCCCTGTGCTATAAGTAAGATCCGCAGGACGGCCTCCTGCCAGTTCCCCTTTTCCCTCCTACATACTGATCTCTCCTGCCCCAGCTGGTAGCAGCTGGTGGAAATAGTTTGTGCAGATAAAGATCATCAGCAGGTTCAGAGCAGATCCTGAGGTGCGACTGTCCCTGAAATCTCCTCCTACACACAGGCTCATCTTAGGGCTGATGCGTAGTTTTCTGTAAGGTGGGCAGAGATGCGGAGGGGAGGAGAGGTGGAGAGATAATTTTAGGAGCTATGTGTAAAAAAGGAAGTGGTTTGTTGCTATAGCTTTAGTTAGAAAGAAAGCTCTGAGCTCTGCCTGCTGAATGAGCCTGTTTCGACCAAGTCAATGTAAAATACAAGTGTGCTCTGCTGTTCCTGAATGGTTTTGGGCTGGGACGTGCCCTGGGACACCATCCGCCGCCATGCCATGGCAGTTGATATTCCTAAGAAATGAAACCAGTGAGCAAGTTCTATTGCTATTTTCTCCTAATAACACCTATCACTACACCCCGTAGAAGTGTCTGGGTAGCCAGTGCCTGAGCAGGAGCGTTGTTGCACTTTAACAACTGGGGAAACTGAGGCACAGAGGCACTTGACAAAGCTAAGAGCTTTATTTTCCAAGCTGGATGTTTCCCTCCACGTTTGTAGCTCATGGAAAAGAGCCACCTCCATAGAGAGGAGCTGAAGGCGATGGCTGGATCCTGTGTTTTGCCAAGGAGTCTTAGCACCCCAAAGAGTGTCCTTGGAATGGTGCCGCCAGGAAGGGGAGACTTCAGTTAATGCAGTGCCAGAGCACACTTCCAAATGCTTTGCATTGCATAACATTTTCCCCTGCCTCATTTGAAACACTGTTTTGAGCTGGGAAGTTAATCCCTGGACATAGGCATTTTGGTGTGATCTATAATGGGGAGTGCCTGATTTTTACTTCTGTGTTGCTTCACTTGAGAAACTTTAAATGGAGAGAGGAAAACCTGAGGTTTCCAGAAGCAGCGCTTACTTGGAAATCCTTGGGCTGGAGTGCTGCTGAGCAGTAATTCACTCCTCAAACCTCCTCAGTCTGTGTTTGCCATTGGGAGCAAGCTCTGGAGAAATGATCTTTGCAGGCAATGTTCTCTGTCCCTTTTTAAAGCCTACTGAGCTGTCAGCACCTCTTGTTTTCTGTGCAGTGGGAGCCCAGTGTGGGTGCAAAGTGAAGCCAGGTTGATATGAAAGCAGGTCCCAGTGAGAGCAAGTGAGAACACATTGCATTACAAACTGTAGGAGAACTGAGCACTCTCAGAACTCAAAACCAGTGTGTATCTGCAAAAATCGATGTAAAGAATCCACACTGGCCACTGAGAAGTGCTGGACATCTGTCTTGGGCCAGCTGAGCAAGGGACTCTCAAACAGAACTCCTAGATCCTTCCTTATTTGCTTTGCTTTACATTACTTCTGATTTACTCAGAGGAGGAAGTGCTGTCTAGCAGCTAGAGCAGAGGAACTTCAGTCTGGGCTCTGCAGCTCTGGTGATGAGGTGGAGCCTCCAAATGAGCAGAGTAGGGGATTACCAGCCCGGGGTCCCAAAGCGACCAGGACCTTAATTTCTGTTTCTCAGGTGATGCCACCATGCCCAGCACATCACCAGCCAGTGGAGCACCCAACACGCATGCCATGATGGGCACCTTTTAGGGTTGGAAGAATGAAGCCTGGGAGATCACATCCTTCATCTTCAGGTTGACTTTAAGAACATGATGACATTGTTCAGGCTTTGTTATCAAGGGGCTGTTTTGCTGGTGGCCCAGGGAGGTGGCACAGTGCTTTATCACAGATATCTGATGGTATCTGCCCCAGGAGGCACATGCTTTGGTGAGAAGGTGCATTTTGGCGGAAGCTCCATTTGCGTTTGATGTGTTCTTCACCCAGCTTGCGAGCAGCTTTTCAAAGCTGCCTTATCTGCCCCCACATCTTGACCTAATTTAACAAGTTGCCATGGTTGCTCAGAGAGAGGTTGATGCAATTTTCTTATCTTTTGGTTTTTTTTTTTTCTGAAGGAGCAATGTAATTGCTCAGGAGTTGGTGAACTTCAGTTTCCATAGCTGCAGGGAGGGCCAGCGCTGGGCACCTCTGGTTTTGGGGCTGGCTCTTCCAAAGCTTGGCCAGCTTGAGCCTTACGTTAAGCTAGATCTTACTTCTCTTGACATGACCTAGGAAACGCAGACAGAACACATCCATTGTATTTTGGCAGGAAGTGTGTCAAGATGTATCTTCCATACAGGTAGATGTGCTAAACCTCACATTGGCTTAGCTAAACTCAGTTTAAGCTTCCTTATTCATGCAGCAGTGCGGTGTTTGGTGTTAGTGGGTGGCCAGGTTGGACCTGGTCTAGTGGAAGGTGTCCCTGCCCATGGCAGGGGGTTGGAACTGGATGAACTTTAAGGTCCCTTCCAACCCAAAGCATTCTATGGTTCTATGATTGTATTTCTTGAGTGCCCCAGAGCACCTGCGTGGGTTTATGGCCATAGTGTGTATTTGCTTTGTGGTATGTAGGACCTCAGCATCACCTCTGCAGGCCGGGGCTTTCCATCCCACGGTGCTGTCTGCATTGCCACAATACCAGAGCTGTGATGTGCCAAGCTACTGCTCCATTTAGCTGAACAGGCAGAGAAGAGTGATTCCACTCATGTTTGAGAGGCAGAAGGAGGAAAAAGGGATGGGAAAGGTGAAGTGAGTGCACACCAAACCTTGGTCTTTCATCTGCAAGGCTGGTTTGGCATTTGTGATGCTGCTGTTTCTTACAGACCTGGTTAGAAGTTGCTGATGCCCTTATAGGGGATCTCTGCACCTAAAGAGTTAACACCCCCTGCCCAGCTAATATCACTCATGTCTTGGGGACAGATTGATGCTATCTTTGTTATCATGCTGCCCTTGAAGAAGACAGACAGTAGTGCAGGCAATAGCCACCTCTCACAGATGCTATCTTGCCTGAGCGCCTGTCTGCCAAACGGTTTTGCCCAGGCCAGATCCCACCCTATCCTTGCTATCAGCATTCGCAGTGCATTGTCGATAGGGCCCAAATTTGCCTGCTAAACCCATCTGCCCTGCTTGAATTGTCTGTGGTGCAGAGCCTGAAGCCTCTGACAAGCCTCCGTTTCTGAGCGATGCTTATCTGTGACACAGAAGTGAAAGCACGCAGCTGCTGTTTTGCAAGAAAGTCAAGTCTGTGCCAAAGAAAGTGGGTCTCTTTCAAGAGAGCTTGTGTGCTGCTTCCCCTCTTCTTGTTGCCTGTGCTGCTGGCCTGAAGCTTCCAACAGCGAGCTCCCTGGATGTGCTGTGGTCATTGGCATCCAGAAAACCACCAGCAGCTGCCTTCCCAGCCCCTCTCTGTTCCTTGACATCCAGAGTGAGGGCAGTAGCTTTCCTAGAAACATCAGCATCCTTCCTGCCTGCTTCTGGAGACTGTGCCTTAATGAGCATCCATAGCCACTTGCAACTTGGGTTGAGGGAATTGGAGATGCAGTCAGCTACCCCAGCCATCAGAATCATAGAATAATTAGGCTTGGAAATGACCCAGGATCATCTGGTTCCAACAAGCAGCACAACAGCACCTTTGTCCCCTGTGTGATGCAGGGGATGTTGTTGGCTCGCTCCTTTGGGGTTATACCCTGTACCTGCCCTTGCAGGGTGACTTCAAGTGTGACCAGCTATAGTAACACTTGCCTGTTTTCTGCCTCTGGTGTAGAGCCTGCATGGCTCAGCAGCGAGGTGGGGAACTCAAGGGTACTGCTAGGGCTGGGGCTGGTTCAGTGGCTCCTGCTCCACCTGCCAGACATGTGCAAATGACAGTGAAATGAGCCCTGCGCTACGCTGCCCAAGCGTGACAGGAGCTCAGCTCTCACCAGAGCGGCTTGGTTTGTGTTGGAAGGGACCTTAAAGCTCATCCAGTTCCAACCCCCTGCCACAGGAAGGGACATCTT
>JANHGB010047916.1:0-13364 GCA_026283785.1 Coracopsis vasa
GTAGTTTTATTTCATCAAGGTCAGCCACTAATACTCATATATACATATATATATACGTGTATTTATATTAGAATATCACAGTTAATAACAGAACTCTAAAAAAAATGAAACTATTCCATCTTCACAAAGACAAACACTTCAACTAACCACCTCTATAGTTCTGAAGAAAAAAGGAAAAAATATTCTGCTTTCAACCAAAATAATTTTTGATCTTGAAACAGAATTTGTAACACTGGTAAGTTCTGCTTATTTCGGGGCAATTACAGTACAGGATCTAGCCCACAAATAGATTTTCTCCAAGTAGCATTCCTATTTTTTGATACATGTTGAAATGCTTTAGACTGGAATTCTCCAAACACAACTTTCCCGTTCTTAATAATAGTTTACTTCTCTTCAGGTAAAGCTAAAACCTGAAGGTAGAACTGAAGGCTGAACCAGCACAGGACTAAGTAAGCCCAGCCCCAAGTACAATGCTTATTCATCCAGGGCCGATAAATTCCTCATGTCCAGAATAAACCCTCTGTCACATTGATGTCATCCACGGAGACCCAATACCACTGCAATCTAATGGCTCTAAACCTCAACTTTGGTTTTGCCCACAGGCAGTTTATCCAAGACTTTTCTTCTAATGCAGGGGAAAAGAGACCTGCCACCAGCTTGTCACAGGGCCACGGGGCCTGACTGAGAAGCCACCAGTGTGAACTGGCTTCTCGCAGCACACCTTACTGACTGGGGAAGCCCCTCAGATGATAAACTCTTGAGGTTAGAAGGGAAGTTCAAGGAAGTTCTCATTCAAACAGGCATCACATACCACTGCGTAGCTGAAGTTTTGCCAGCAGAGGAATTGCCTGTGTTATTTCCTCCTCCCCTGCACTTTTTGGGAAGAAGACACACACCACATTGGCTGGGGAATGTCAAGCTTTTTGGGCAGGGGGATAAATCCCTTGGTTAGGAAGACCCCTCTTTCAAGTGTGCTGCGGGTTTGGTCTGCTGGAAACAGGGACTCTCCTCCAGAAACCAAAGTATTTCCTCTAGCTACCTAAACATGGTTGCTCTTGCAAGTTGGGTGGTACAACACAATATGACAGCACTTCTTTTTAAGTCGCAATACAACATAATACAGATCCCCAGAGAGATGTAAGTGCTACATTTTATTGCACTTTAAAAACACTGTGCTAATAAATTCCAGTCTCATGTAAACTACATGGACAGAAGTGCTTTGTCCATGCAATCTGCCTGCCCAGTAGAAAATGTGTGTTAGTCTGAAAAAGTCCACAGCTTAAGGTTCCTCACTGAAGCTGTACAAATGAAAAAAAGACCTGTGTTACTCTTTCTCCCCTTGAAAAATAAGGGCTTCACAAAATATGCCAGATGTAACAACTCAAAGACTAATGGCTCCACTGCTCTTGCATAGTTTCTTTTATTTTCAGATTACATTCTTTACCTGTTTTATTCTAAAAGCATACCCTGCAGATTCTTTTTTATTCTTTCCTCAGAACAGCAATGCCTCAGAAAGTCTTCAGAATTTTCTCTTTTTATTTTAAATTAGCATGAAGGCTTCTTTTAGTCTTCTGGAAATTTCTACCATTTCACATTCTAACCAACTCACGCAATTAGATCAAATCTAAACTGGAAAATTCGATTATCTCTTTTCTTATGTTTTGCAGTTAAACAGCTTTTCTGAAAGCTGAACTCCTACATCACAAGCAAATATGCTACTCGAAAGGCTAGGAGGTCTGAAATAAAATGAGAAGTGGGAGAGCAGACTGGGGGTATGACACTGGCCATAATGTCCCAGATCCTCCTGACCCAGAAAAATACTGCTGCCCATCTTGTCAGTGAAGCTTTCCATAGGTTGGCTTAATCTGTTAGAACTGTGTTACCTTCTCACAGCATTCGATTTATTTGCCATCTTTCACTCACGGCTCCTTCCTAAGCTCAGATTAATCAGAGTACATTCACTTCCCCTCTCCTTCCTTTCTTACATGCATCTGAATCCCCTTTCTGGTCTTCAGGAGGGCCCTTCTGATCAGCAGGGACTTTCCGGCAGATGGTTCTCAGTGCTGTGCTCCGCATGGCTGCCAGTAATATGGATTTCATCAAGAAGATGCTGATTTCATGGCTCAGCTCTGACCCAGTGGTGTTTGCTGTGCCCCTCTTCCCCAGGAAAACCATTCCTGGACTGAAGGGAAGCAGAGAGACTTTCAAAATTGGTTTCTCAGCTTCTACCTGAAAGCAAATCTCTTCCAACAGAGGAAAGAAAGGAAAGGATTTCTCTAATAATTTCATAAAACTATATTGAATAGCCGGCAGCATTTACGTCTATTACTATAATTCTCAACTAGTTCATTTAGTTTCCTGAACTGTGATGTAGTTACTATAAACTTTCAATGATGTGCTCAGCGCCTTTCCCTCATTAGCAGACCGGCATTTCTTATTGCATGCACAACTCTGCAAGGTCCAGATCTCACAAAAGCTCAACTCTTCTCTTTTGAACCTGCTCTGCTGATTCTTGTTCGTTTCCAACATGCATTCAGATATTAATAGCATTATTTGTGACTGGTAAATGCTTAAACCTCTTGAGATTAATGGAAATGCTGTTCGGTATGTACTAACCCAGTAAATGAGCTGCATAACCCTTCCTGCCCTCTCTGGTATGGTTACACTTATCCTGGCATAAAAAGTACATCTCATATCTTTATACCTATAAAATTATTCCTATGTAGGAAAGAAAATCAATTTTATACCTTCACAATCAAATCGTCTCCGAAGTATATATCTCTCTATACAACAAAATCAGTCTTCCCAGATGAACTGTGCACCAGTAAAGCCCTGGCTGGTAGATGAGGCTGAATGAGAAATAAATAAGCATACCTTAAAGGCTGACCCAAACTTTTGCTGTTTGCTGCAGGTGGAATCTGCTTTCAGGAATGGGTCAGATTGATGTGCATTCTGGGCCTCAGTCGGAACATGGTCCCCCTGTAAACCTCTTTAGAAGTAGTTCCACAGGCTACCCTGCACCTGAAGGGTCTGTGCCACCAGTTTCTCTTCCCTGCCTTTGCTTGGCATGGCTTCTACAGCTAATAACAGCTCTGACTGTGAAGTCCTGCTCTTAATCCCTATGAGGCTACAATAAAAAACTCAGGTCCTCTATGAAAGGATTTCTCTTCTAAAGACCATCCCTCTTGATTAAAGGACAATGGCAGAAATGCAGATTTTTGCAGGTCACAGAAACCTTGGGTATTAGCTTATTTTTATGGTCCATAAGATTTCAAAAAATCACCTTTCAGAACAGATATAGTAAGGTTCATCTCTTGTAATGCAAGGCATTTAAAGTCAGATGTCTAAAACTAAGTTAGGTATAATAGCTTTCTGCATAGTTAAAGGATCTTTCACTCTCTTTAGCTGCTCATCTATGGAACAGATCCATCATGACCTGCAAATATTTTTTTCTGTATAAAAGCCTTAGACAGTTAACTTTAGGTCATCTACAATCAGGACAGGGTAGTTACATCAGCCACGTATGGCAGTAAAATAAGAGATCCCAGAGCTCTGACTCAAGATCATCATCACTATTCACATGTTGGTGTACCCTGGCACAGTTTTGACCTGTTCCACCTGTTATTACAGCACCAGATGCCAGCACACTGTTAGTGGGTAGCGTGGGCCAGGGATCAACCCCAACAAATTGCAGGGATAAGGCCAGGTTTCTTAGGGAGAAGAAAAATAATTTAGCCATATGAATGCATGCACTTCTCGAAAACTGGCCAGCAGCTTGGGGTCTGCTTGATTTGCTAATGAAGGCACAGCCAAAGAGCTTCTTCCGTTGTGTTTCCAGTACATGCTGGTTCTATGGGACAGGGATTTGCCCTTTTCCGGCTCAGAAAAGTGACCCACATTTTAAAGCAGGACCTTTCTTTTCCTAAATGTCAGAGCTGAGAGGATAAAATTCAGTCAGCCGTTCTCTTACTTCTCTGATCAGACACTTTCAGTAAGATATCAAGGATTTTTTCCAGATAAGAAAGCTGTCTGGAGTATATCAGAAAGGATGTGCTTTGATCAAAGTCCCAAGCTGATTCAGTCATTTCTTACTTTGTCTTGAACTACCCATAAAGAAGCTATAATATAGGATTGCACATAATTCGTCAAAAATCTGTTTCTCATTCTCAGTGAAAGAAGAACTAAATGGGGTCCAAAAACTGTAGGAAATACTTGAAAATACATCTTTTTCAATTAGCACATGCTTGTCACCCCTCAAACTGAAGGCACCAAACCTGTTGCTCCCCACTTACAAATCTTTATCAATACATGGTGACAATGCTTAGATTATGAAAAAAAATCAGTTCCCAATTGCAGGGATGGGATGAGAACTATTTGACATTTTTTCTTTCTTTTCATCTATTTCTTTTTTTATTAATTTACAGCTCTTTTATGATACATGGATTATTTTTTTGGTGAGAAAAGCAGAAGGCATTTATTTACATTTATAATCACAATTTTAATCATTCATGCCATTAAAAAAATGTCACTGCTAGTCAATTTTATGTTTTTTCACTCTGGTATTTTATTTCAGCATAAAGTGTTAAAATGTTAGTGCTTCTCATTACCGACTGATTATTTTGCTCAGGATCTTTCACTTTCTTTCTCTTGCCCTGTGCCTAAAATCCAATTTACAACCTGCTAAAGGCCTCATAAGATTTTTATGGATTATTTCCTGAAATCACATTAATCTAGCTCCTGTTACTTTGCACTAATTTCACCTGCCATTGTATGAAGTAACTAAATTCGATTGCTTGGAAATGATCCCCTGGAGACTCCTTCATGAAGCGAGAAAAGGAAAAAAAATGTAACCCTACCTTGATGAGGTTATAAATGTGGTGGGAACAACAGGCCTATAAATTCACAGTATGTAGACCCTTATCAAGGGCAATTTCAAACTATGATAATAAGACATCTCCAAACTTTCAAATAAGATATAGATCCGGACTTGGATTAGATTGCACTTGGCTTTGCCTCAGCTGCCCTAAGAAGTGAGACTCATTTGGCTGCAACAAGTGATATGCTATTTATCACTGTTTTAACAAGCTCTGTAAGTCGTCCAATGGCTTATCAACTGCACCCTGGTTCATTAGAACAGCAGTTCAAGCAATACAAACTATGCTGGGCATCAGCTATCAATTAGATGGGTCCTTATTTTAGGGAAAGTCTGCAGACAAGAGTGTAAGCCATCAGAGAAAAAGGTATTTAAAAACAATGACAAAGCCTGGGCTCTCTAGCATACATGATGTCTGTTCTATTTGCTTACATGATAAAAAATCTATCTATCTCCTCTAAGTCTTGTAACTGAGTAGTTTAAGAGCAGCGGGTATGCTTGAGATAGAGCAATTCAATGTAATTGAATTGCAAGAAAAGTTACCTAACTTTCAAGTGGATTCTATCTGATCCACGCATGGTTTCCCAGACATAGTGAAGCTTTCACGCAGTTGGTAGGCCAATGCTCCTTGGAAACGAGGATTCATTCATGCTTAGTGCAGTCAGGAGGCAAAGTACAGATTAGGGTCTTTGATTTCCTAAGCTACAAATCAAGCTCCATCAGGTTGCCATTATGACTCTAACAGGCTGTTTCCTGGTGTTACAAACACTCATATACAAAGTCTTCTGACTTCTATGCTGCAGCAAGCAGAGACTGGGGGTTTTGGCTGCCACCCCACTAGCCAATGTTGAGCTGTGCTCTCAGGAGCAGCACTGTGACCCCAGTACTCAAAGGGTTGAGTTTCTTCTTCCTCAAATCAGTGCTGAAGTTGACTCAGCTCCATTATGGACCCTGGATTTATCCCAGCCAGCAAGTACTTTTTCTTCAAATCCTTTTGATTTTTGTTTCCTGGAGTAGACATTCATTCTGCTGTTAGATGTATCTTGACTAACCCAGGGTAAACACACTGAAATTCCCTAATCTAGGCTACTCTAATGATGCCTGAGACCAGAGTCTGCCACTCTTCTGCTTCATGCTTGATGCTTAGAAATGGTCTTTCCTAAGTAGTGTAGGATCAGGGGAAGATTTTCAAAGAAGTAATCATGCAGCATCTGCCATTTACAGATCAATATAGCAGGGCAATAGGCACAATATAATGAGTGTTTCAGGTTTAAATGAGTACTGTAATTTTTAATCTAGAAAATGCTAGTCTTAAAGTATTACCCTCCTAGATGTCAAGAGCAAAACGCATGCCTTTACGGATGATGAATTGTTTATTGAAGTACATTTGTACCTATACACTTGGACAGTCTTGTCACTAGGGTTCTGACCACAAATTTCCTGGTACTGAAAAGCTGTTTAGAGCTCAGTCTCCCAAAGGGTTTGTTCTTTGTGGCTAACTGATTAGAGTGCTTCCACACAACATGGAAGATATGTTTTACAACTCAGCCCTAGGGTAATCAAACTCAAACATCTCACTTTTCAGGGAAACAATCTCAAATCTAGGCTGTGGGCTAAATTTGAAGAAAAGATGGGAAGAGAAGGGCTCTGCGAAGCCTTCCTGCTGAAGCTGCTCCTTTTTGCATGCTATACTTAGCTGGTCCTTGAGCTGTAGAAAAAGGATAGCATGCAAAGAGGATCCACTTCAAGAGGATGGGCTAAGTGTCCCCCACCCTAAGAACAGTCCATTGGCTAGTGGTTATGGCACTCTCCAATGACATATGGGATGTGAGTTTACAGCCCCTCAGGCAGAGGAAGGAACTGAACTTGGGTCACCCACATCCTGAATGAGTGTACTAACCACTGAGCTGAATAATAAATAATAATGAAAAGGAGCACTGTCCCACAGCAGCTCTCTTCTAAAAGCATGAAAGATCTCTGCTCTGTGTTTCAAAGCATATCTATTCTTAGGCTCTTCACTCCAGAAAGCTAAAGACTGTGTAGGAAGAGGACAGCACGCTTTAGCCCAAACCCAGGACTCACGATATCCAGCTAGGTCTGTGGCTTTTTGAGATCCCACTCTGAAGCCCCAACTCTCTTACTTACATAAGATGTTTGGGTCTCTAACTGGGAGCTGTACATGCACTTAATAAGCAGGTGCATGGGATCTTGGTGCAGCAACGCTCACAACCTTTTGTGGTTGCTTTCATCTCCAGCCCGGGGTCTGGTACATATTTAGATGCTTAAATCTCAGCGACTCCCTTCTAGTTCTCCAGACTGGTCCTGCCAGAATTACCCTGCTTCTGACTCACTCGCCACTCTGAGATGCTCAGATATTCACAGAAAAAGGGAATGTCTATCCTCCTAAAGCATGGGAGAACTGTGTGTGCATTGTGTGCTGTGTTTCCAAAGGCCACTTAGCACTTCCTTATTTATATTTTTATTTTTTAATGTAGTCCTCGTTGTTCACTGTAAACATTCCTCATTCCCAGAGGCTGGGTTATTTTGGAAAGAGACAGAAAAGGCAAATTGTCTTACTTCTGAGATTTCCAGTAATCAGTTTATCACACATTCATAAATCAAGACATTTACTGTGAAGAATGTTTAAGAAATACAAAGTACAACTACAGGCAACTGAATAATTCCAACACTCTGGTGTTTGAATATTTAAAAGATGCTTCATGTTCCTCTATTTCTTGCCAATAGCTGAAATGCTGAGTCTTTATTAGGAGTGTTTATGGCAAAATAAGCACATGACATTATCTCTTGTATGATCAAACAGAGTAAACACACTGCTTTAAAATGTCAGAGATCTATTTCTGCAGCTTCCAGTAGTTATTGTTGTAAACAAGGGATTGCTGTACTTGCCCTTAGCTTAGCCAGAAAGTTAATGTTTCCTATTAAACTTTTTTTTCTTTCTTTCCTAGTCCATTTTGTACTACCACACCCAGCTGCTAACATCTGGCTCCAAGCAGTGACACCAGCTGATGAGAAATGGCATTCCTGCAGCTTTTCTTTCTGAAGACTCATCCAGAGATGGCTGTTATCCAGGAGACAACACATTGCACCGCTGAATGTCACTGTCTGGAGTCCCACTGGACAAAGGCTCACACCAAACCATGCTAGGTAACAATCTGGGACCCTGTTTCTACACATCAGCAAGGTCCTTTGGCCAGTCACCTCAAACACTGGGTCACCCAGCTGATGTATGTACTGAATCATTTGGATGTCCAGTCTGAAACACAAGACAAATAGTGATTACTAACTCAGACTGGTCTCCTGGCACAAACTGTGAATGTGCAGTGCAGCTCTGTGTTTGAAATCAGCAAGGATGAGCACAGTCCAACTCTGACACCGCTTTATGTAATCTGGCATGGCACAGAGCCTCCACCCAGTAACACTAGGGCAGCTTCTGGAGAGGAAAACTCTCATCCTTGTGAGCTGGGCTTTTAACACTACTGAAAAGGAGAATAACACTGAGTGTTAAATATTAAAAAACACAATTTAAAGAAGAAGTAATAATTAGTTAATATTTAATATCTCTAATTATAAATATAAATTAATGATATTTTAATAATAACTTGCAGTCAACAGCCTTTATCACAGGATGGCAAAACACTTTCTAGATAAAACTCAATTAAACTTCCCATTATCCACCAATGCGATAATTCCCACTGGCTGTTCTCAGGGCATCTTATGAGAGGCAGGTACCTGCCGCTGTTGTTATAAGTGAGGAAACAACAGAACAAGGAAATAAAGCACCTTGTTTGCATTCTCTCAGAAAGTCAGGGCTAATCTGAGTAGAGATCCTAAGTCTCAATATACAAAATACTGCTATATGCAGGAAATTAGTGTATTACTTGAATAACAATGAACAGTTTCCAGAAGGTTGCCCTCCAAACCAGCACTGGGGCCATAACTGAAGCAAGTGTTGAAATCTGTCTGACTGCAGGGTATAGTACATCTGTACAACCTTTTGCAGTCAAACCTATGCGTGCCTCAAGCCAGCTGTATGCAAGCAAATGCTGATCCAAAAGCTACGAAGCTTCATTAGTCTGGGTCTGTTTCTCTACAGAACTTACGGTAACTGCTTGCCTTCCAGACAGGGGATGGCTGATGTTCAGCTGGCTGCATGTGAAGTGAGAACAGGTACAGGTGTGTCTGCAAAGGACTGAGCAGATGCATCCCTTGTTCGGTATTGCACACCCACGAATCTCAGCGCAGTCTTAGCAAGGACACTTCAGAATACAGTATTCTGGGGTTCAAAACTAAAGTGGAAATTGTTACTTGAATACAGCCTTTACCCAAGCAAGCTGGCTATGACCAGTAGTCATGCCCAGACAGTGTATAAAAAGTATTGTAACAAACATTATATATATTAGAGCAAGGACCTGAGCACTATGACCCTGGAAGATTTTTTTGTATTACCTGTTTATCACTATATATTCAAGGTACTTGAAATACATTAAAGTTAAGTTTAAAGTTTCTAAGTCAGTTTTTCTTTCTGGATGTCCTGTTCGACACCCAATTTCCATGCAATATTACAGATTCTTCTGAACAGGAGCTAACCCTCGTTTCTCTTTACTGGGAACAAACAAAACAGCGTCCAATCCTGAAGTTATGGGTATTCACTAGCAAAGGGGGAGTCTCAAAACTGCTGCTCTGCATGTATGTTAATGCCAATTAAACTACACAAGATAAAAATAACACATGAAATGGATTCACTTCTTAAGGCCATTTAACCTTGAACCAGTTTCTTGGCATTGTGGTCATTTCTCAGAGTTGAATCATTTTCTTCAGGTACCTATGCCTCTGTGAATCATCATGGGACAGGAGGGCAGTTACACTCCCAGCTTAGATAGTTCACTTAAGTACCTAAAACTGAGCAGAATGAATCAAAGTCTCTTGTGTAGGCACCTAAAAGCAGAGATTACTTTAAAACTCTTTGCTGTAAGCGCCTCTTACATACACACCTCAAAAATCCTTGAAGAGCAAAGTAGATCCATAGTGCACCTCCTCATGGCACAGCATCATCCTAATTTTCCTTATACCACAGCTTTATCCTTAAGGGCACTGTTAATTCATTTTCTTTCTACTTGATTTTGACAGATTGTCTAAATAATAGACATCTTTAATCTAATTTTTTCAGATGCCAGTAAAGATAGATCAGTTTGTAAGGGTAAACAATCTGTGTTTTAAATAAAGTGTTCTGAAAGCCAGGGGCCAAAGCTATCTGTGAACTTTGTAATCATAAAAGCTTTCTTTGGAACAGATTGGAGACAAAATATTTCATTTGCTTTGTTAATGTCCTTTCATTTGAGTCATAATTATATCCAAACTGCAGCTTCTGAGGGCCACACAGAATAATACAAACGCCTTTGTTTCCGTGGATTCATGTTCTGTTGTTTCCATTCCCATTGCAGTCCTGGTTACATGAATGAGGAATCTGAATGCAAAGGCATGCAGTATTCTGGGAGCTATAATAAGAAGCTGAAAAGCTTTAACGGCTTTTTTTCTGAAGTCTATAGTCTAATTCACTATTCTTTTCCCACTCTATCTTGAACCATAGCTTTCTTTGGTCCTTTTGTAAATTATAAAGCACTCTCCAGATCTGAACTGCCAAAGAGATGTTACTGTGTAAGCACATCACACAACCAATCTGAGCCTTACCTGAATCTGCTATGATGTCCCAGAGAAGTCATTTTCTCAGGCAACAGCACCTTGCCAAGCCTGAGCTTCACAAGGTGCTGCACTAAATCACTAAAATCACTAAAAGGGATGGTGGGGTCATTCCTTATTGCTATATTCCTCACGTCTGAAGTTAAAACTGTCCCTTCATTTTATCCATTCTGACAGCAGTTAATAGTGCTATTCTAGCTTAAAAGCTAGGCATAAATGTGGGCACAACTTAAACAAAGAGGATATAAACAGAACCTGGGGAAGTCCTTGATGAAAAACAAAGTGCGAAGGTCAGGAAACTTCTGCAAAACTCAGACCCTGATCCAGATCAGAATGGTTAGTGTCTACTGTGTGTAACGTGGGGATACAAAGGTTGAAACTAATCCAGAGCATGTTAACATCACAACATAACCTTTGCAGATTAAATGCCCTTTCTTACTAGGCTGAAGAATTCCCTACTTCAAGGTAATACTGAGAACAGCCGCTTACAAGCTCTGCCTTAATTTAGTCCTCAGAATACCTACTCTTAAATGATAGATTTCCTGAATAAAGAGAAACACAGATTTGTTCTAGGACAGCTAATATGTTTCTGAAAAACAGTAAGATATTCTGTTCTACTGTATGTAGCAGTAAGAATAAGGGAACAGCTTAACTCGAATCAGAGCTGGTACACAGTAAATTATTTCCAAGAAGCCTTTCGAATACAATCAACAGACATTATCACAGACTGGCTAAAATATAACACATTTCTAATATCAAATTCTACTAGTGAAAAAAGAACTAGAATAACCAAAGTAGTAAGACCACAACCATAATTCAGTTTGAGAAAATAATTGTAACAATTAGATGGTGTTGCCTAAAATCTTCTCTCTGGTGTTTTAAATCAATATCTTGTGTTTCTTCTCTGATTGATAGCAGCTTGGACTCAGAAATTCTTTTCAACTGAGACATTCTATAAAATATCTCTATGCATTTGGACATTACTGATATAGGCCAATTCTCCTGTCCACACTGCAGGAATCATGAATATTCTGCATGTGGAAATCATGGTGGTAACAACCTGAGCCCAGCACAGGGGATGAGAACAGAATATGCAATTGAGATCTGCAGTGCAGATAAGTTTTCTGCACTGAGAACAGAAGATGTGAATTTTACCCACACATCAAAAACGTGCAGTATTCTGAGACTTGCTTATCCTTAAGTGGCATGAAAACACAAAGAGAAAAAAGCCTTTCTGATGTCTGATAATGAGAAACATGGTTGACTTTCAGACCTGAAAGTATTTAATGCACACATACAAGAGTTGGGGGGGGGGGGGGCAGAAAAAAAATTTGGGAAAAAAATTGTAAATAAATGAGAAAAATTACTTATTACAGTAGACATCAACTAATGGATCACATTTATTTTGTGTCAATTTGAAATGGCAAGGGGATTTTAATTATTTTCCTTACTAAGCACATCAAAAAATATTCACTAGAAAACACAGCAAATATGTTATAAATTCATTTAAGCCACAGAGCTCATCAACACTGTTTGCAATTATGAAATCATTTGGGGATATGGTATTTTTTTAGAAGGAATTGTTTTGCTCTTAGATGGAAACCACATCATAGTCCTTCAGACATAAATCTTTTATTGTATCTTCAAGAAAGAAACTGGAAATTGTGCAACAAGGCGCCACTGATAAAATGTAAGTATCCCCTTGGAGTAGTCTGGATGAGCTCATCACTTGGGGAAGATAACAGGGTATGTCATGCTTACAAAACACTGCTTTTCCTTTTCAGTGAGTGGCAGAAGAACACAATGAACATATTCCTGTTTCAGAACTCTGCCTACATCTTAAAGCAAAATCCTTAGCTCTTCAGGACAGAAACTGCTTCTGAGCCTTGGCATTGATTTACTTGACTTTACAGCTGGAAATATACCCCACTTGGTGTCAGGTGGACTATTTCCTTTTCATTCTTTGCAGGTAGAATTAGCATCATAGCCAAGGGCTGCACATCAAAGCCAAGTAAAAGCAAAATAAAGTATGAGGTAAACTAATGCAACGATCTGACAGAACTTGTTTCAGATGCAACCTGTGATGGTCTGAGCCTTTAGACTTTGGAAGGCGTCCAGGAAGATTAGTCCTGAGGAGACCTCATTCATTGTTTGTTGTCTCACTTTCATCCCCATGTTCGGTGTACCTGCCTTTCATCCCCATTTGCCAGGTTCCATTGCAGGGCTAAGGGATTTTCACCACCTAAGAAACTCACATACATTTGGGTGACTGAGCCACTGTTGACATGAATAATTTTTCCACTAATAAGTAGTGAAACTTCATGGAATTGATTAACTCACAACACTTCATAAGGCTTGCCAGAGCATGAAAGACCATTTTCTGTGACTGTCCAGACCACAGTATCAGAATTACAGTTGTCTACCATTTCCTCTGTACCTTGTATGCTAGATAAAGGTGTAGAAGAAACCCTACAGACCCTCTGATCACAAGTTAAGGCAGAAGCCACAGGCACAGGTTCTCACGTTTCTTGTAATTTGAATGAGTTTTCAGAGCAGCAGTTCCTAGCGCTACTTCCATCAATGGCAGTGATTATGGAGGGACCACTTACCAGGAATGATTTAATGAAACAGAACAAAATGGGGGAATTTATTTCACTAGTATGTGGGTATATTGTACGCAGCATTTCTCACTGTGACAATTTTCATGCCACATTCAATTCAACATCAAATAGAATAACAGTACCTAAGGTACTATACTGTACATATTATCTAT
>JANHGB010047916.1:14954-39836 GCA_026283785.1 Coracopsis vasa
TTGGGGCTGTTCAGCCTGGAGAAGAGAAGGCTGCATGGAGACCTCATAGCAGCCTTCCAGTATCTGAAGGGGGCCTACAAGGAGGGACAGTTCATTAGGGACTGTAGTGATAGGACAAGGGGTAATGGCTAAAACTTAAACAGGGGAAGTTTAGATTGGACATAAGGAAGAAGTTCTTTACTGTGAGGGTGGTGAGGCACTCGAATGGGTTGCCCAAGGCAGTTGTGAATGCTCCATTCCTGGTGGTGTTCAAGGCCGGGTTGGACAGAGCATTTGGTGACATGGTTTAGTGTGAGGTGTTCCTGCCCATGGCAGCGGGGTTGGAACTAGATGATCTTAAGGTCCCTTCCAACCCTAGCTATTCTATGACTCTATGATTTTATGATTCTCTGATTCTACCTTCAGGTGTCAAAAGGAATGTTATTTTTTACATTAAACTCTCAGGTTTTATTGTGAGCTGCCAGGAGGCTACAATAGCTACCAAAGACAGAAGTAACTATTTCTTAGCTTGTGCTTTAAATTCATACGTATGTTTCTGAATAGTCACTTACTAAACTGTTGTGACTTTTCAGAACTGTAAGAACTGGAAGCCTAGAAAAGAAAGTTTTCTAGGTCTCAAAATTTTTCATACAACTTCTCAGATTTTAATACATAAATTCCATCTAATATATTCTGAATCTCAGTTTCTAAGCAGCAAGTAATTTAAGCGAAGATTATTTTTATGCAGGCCCGAATTTACAAAGATAGGTTCTGAGCAGAAGTACACAATGTATATAAATGACTGAAAAGAACTTATTCAAATTACAGCACTTCAGGTAGAATTCAAAATAAAAAAAACCCCAAAATTTCAAAAATGCAGAATTTGAATGCATTACATCAGAAAATTAAGCAAAAGTAGGTCTGAAACAAAAATAAGAGTCTTTTTCAATATCAAAATTTCAAATTTATTTTCAAAATTTCTAATCAAATCCTGTAGTTACTGATCATGTCTGTCCTGGTGCTGGGGCAGAATTCATGGATAGTTCCTCTCTCCCATAATTTAACATTGGTTCATTTTGATTTATTCATCGCACCCCATAATATGATTTATTGCCTCTTACTGTGGTTGTGATATATTGCTATTTCATCAAGCTTTTGATGCAACCCATCATTCAAAATGTTCCAGGCAACAGAAGCTTCAGCATATACACAAGCATTGTTTATAGTGCTTCTGCATTATATTTAATGTTGCAGATATATTTGTTATGCAGGTAACTCTGTTACCTGAGAGGCATTCATCTTTTTCCTTTCCTTTTCTCTCTTCATCAGAAAGTTAAAAATAGGATAGGCTTTGATGCAGAGCATTAATATGAGGGAACTGATTTGAAGACCACAAACGAAACTTGTCATCTCCCACCTGCAGCTTCGTCACATGTGAGGTGGTCTAATTTGCCAAGTTTCCTAAAGATGTCAGGAACAGCTGCTACTCATTTGCAGCTTATGAAGGGGCTCTAATCAAAACTATGCGGACTCTCAGGGCTAGTACCAGAGGCAGAAAGACTGAACTCACTAGGTCCTTATTTATTAGTACAAGGTTAATAGGGTTTCGAAAAATAATATCTGGCTGCTGTAGCTGGAAAGGTTGGCAGGATTAGATATAAGTACCATAAGGGCTGTACAATAAATATTTGGTCTAGAAGGAAAGTCAACAAAGATGTAGCTTCTGAAAGATAAATGCTGCAATGGTAAATGTCAAATACTGGGACAACGCTAAGAAAGAGATTTAGTATCCAATGTCTGTAGAAAGAGAGCCAGATAATGAAAGCATTGAGATTACACACAGGATTTTTCTTCTCATACTAATTTAAGAGGGATGTTAAAAATTGAGAATGTTGGTATAAAGAAAATTCAGAATCTGAAAGAACTGAAAGTTTCTTCTACATTACAAAGTTCTTAGTGACCTTAAATAGCAAAAAATGTCTCTGAGATGGGCCTGAAGGCTGAATAACAATCAACAGCTGTCATGAAAAATTTTATCTTCCCTTTCCTTGAAAAATTTCAGTGCTAATCTCTATTTCTATTTTTATTTATTTATGTTAATACTTCTATTTTCAATGGAAAATATTAGTTTGCAAGCTAAAAGACTGTTCAAATCAGAAAGATGAGACTTCGCTTGTGTGGCAAAAGCAAGGAAGAGTTTTAAGAAGAGAAGTTCCCACAGAGGTACAGCTCTTACTCTTGAAGGCAATTGCCAAAACTTATATGTGAAGGACATACAGAATGACATATGTCAGCATCCCACAACTCAGGAGTTGGCTGTAGGCAAAAGTGGTGTTGATATGAGGTTAAGGGCAAGCTGCACTATGAAGGTAAAATCTTATGTCTACAGTCTTGCATGAGATGCAGGGTTTGTTTTTTTTAAAGGGAAGCTTGTCTAAGTCAGCCATGATCCAATTATGACTGAGCTAATAGATAGATACAGGGCACTTTCATTAGCAAAAAAAGAGCCATGGTCTATCTGACTGGCTGCTTGTAAGTAGGTAATGGGTTATTTACATGGGTGACTGCAGTGGTCAGGGGATCACAGGCTAATCATAACAGGATCACTGTGTGCCAACAAAGTGCTAATGAGCAGCTATTCTCATAATCAGTAGTCTGGCTTGTAGCAGTCATGTGGAGGGCACTGCACAACAGTACATGCAGATGGGACACATCCGAGTGTGGCATAGTTGTTTATTTGCCTGAATACATAAACTGAAGACACAACATTGATAAAACTAAACCATGAGTATGTGCTATATACATGGATAAAACCGTCAACCAATTTAGAAACATCTACTACTGGGTTTGTGTATTCTGCCAGCGCTGGAAGGTATTCAGTCAGTAGGGATCAGGTTAAATGTAAGTGGAAAAGGGGACATGACTTAACATGACTTGATCTTGAGCTGCTGTGGTACAACTTAAACCCACTTTACTCTGTACGATTACTATTGCTTTGCTACCTCCTATTTACTATTGCAATCAATAATATAAGAAAGTAAGCAATGAATCTAGGATTGAAATATTTCAGAGAACCTTTCTTATAGGCCTAAACAAACTTTGGAGGAGTGAAAACATGGAAATGCTATTATTTAGCTGTGATGCAAGGAGAGGCAAGAATAGAAAGGAGAAAACCCACAAAAACCTAGAAAAAGACCAGTAGAAGGATACAAACTTTTCTGTCATTTCATGGTACTTGCAGACTGAGCACTTTTTCCAGAACATAGATGGTCACTTTTCCTAAAATGAAAGAAGTCTGAATAAAACATAAACCCAGCTTTTCAGCAATTTCTTGTGTGGATAAGTCTTTTCCCTTCTGGTGAAAGTGTTCTCATCGCTAACTTGAGGAAGTCAAGTCCTTCCTGTGCTGTATTTCAGTCATCTTAGCTTAGCTGCTGACATTACGCTGGCTTACCTCCAAGATTGCCCTGTTCACATGCTACAATATCTGCTGACAGTCTGGCCTTCTCCACTAGATTTAAGCTTTTTTTCTTTAGTCTATCTTTAAAAAATATTTCCTGCCTTTTATTTTCTTCCCCTCTCTACAGATTTCTTCCCAAGCACCTTCAACATCTGCTTTACTTATTTGCTGTCCTGCTCTCAGCACTGGACCTCCACAGACTCTCATCCAAAGACTCCATTCCTTGAAAGCAGCTCAAAACAAAACTGTCCTCATAAATAGACTCCAGTTAATAATCTTTTTTCTACCACATGGGCAGTAGAAGCTAGGGGACTGGAATTTAGCTAGGGGACTTTAGACCTGGAATCTGCACATCTCAAACGCCCAGTTCAGCCTGCAGTGTTTTATATATAAAATGGAAAGACTTGCTAAATTTAATTTCTCAGGATATGAATGCAGACTCACACAAAATTCTGGGAGGAAAGGTTTATATTTTTTTTTTCTTTGAGAATAAAATATTCTAGAAACCTGATTCTATGTAAACTGATATTAAGAAAAGTCAGCAGTAACAAAGCTGACAAATAGATGAGTTTCTCAACAACGCACAACCTCCAAACTTATTTTAACTTCCTGAATCTGATGCATCTAAAATAATTAACAAGAATAGCCTCATGCCCTAGAGCTTTCATTATCACTTATGGCTGGATTCCTTTCTGGGAAGTGATAGAGATGCTTACCCTAAACTATGACAGAGATCAGTCCGATCTCCACGGGTCCCAAACCTGGAGGAAGATGAGCTCTTCTTTTTATTCTGGTCTTGTTTCATGTACAGCAGAGAACCAAACCTGCTCCTTTCAATAATATTTTTTTTTATTTGAGTGGTGTCTGTATCTGTGGACTTTTCTGAGTATGTCTGAGCAGATATAAGAGCCTCAGATTAATGCTGTGTTCACCACTGAGCTTAAACAATCTGTTCTCTCAAAGTCAAATAGCATCATTATTTACCTTTTAGAGTCTTTGTTCAGGGCTAAATATATCCAGTCAGGCAGGCCACTATAAAGACTGAGTCTGGGAAAAAAATGTTAAAGCTGCGCAGGTAGTGAAAGCTCTGTGCGAATATACCCCAGTAAATGGATTAAATGAAAGGCAGACAGTTTTTTTTCTGAACTTGCTCTCACAGCAAACAGGAAAATAGAACAGAACAGGCCAAGTACCGACTGTTCTCTTTGTCCATACACCGGTCAGGTTTCCTTATTTCCTTTGTGGTCAATTATCCTGGGTTCAGCAGTAGCAGTCATTTTTCTCATTTTTAGTAGCTGGTTCAGTGCTGTGGTTTTGACTTTCAGCCTGGGAACAACACTGATAACACCGATGTTTTTAGTTGCTGCTCAGTAACGTTTACTCTGACCAAGAACTTTTCAGAGTCTCATGCTCTGCCAGGGAGGAGTGGAAGCTGGGAGGAAGCAGAGACAGTACACCTGACCCAAACTAGCCAAAGAGGTATTCCATACCACAGCACGTCATGCCCAGTATATAAACTGGGGGCAGTTACCTGGAAGGGCTAGATGACTGCTCGGGTCGGGCTGGGTATTGGTTGGCAGATGGTGAGCGGTTGTATTCTCTTCCCTTGTTATTTCCCTTATCGTTATTATTATTGGTGGTAGCAGCAGTGGTTTGTGTTATACCTTAGTTACTGGACTGTTCTTATCTCAACCTGTGAGAGTTACATTCTTTTGATTTTCCTCCCCATCCCTTCAGGAGTTGGGGGGGTGGGGAGTGAGCAAGCAGCCGCGTGGTTCTGTGTTGCCAGCTGTGCTTAAACCACGATGCATAGCAGAGAGAAAATAATCATCCAGGGGACAATGCCCAATTATTTGTCAGTACAATTCTTCAACCAACACTGTAACATCAGTTTCTGATTTCTGTTGAGCACCAGTAACATTAGCTTCTTCCCCTTGTTAAAACAAAATCTTGCTTCCATTACAAACATGGTCAAGTCCTGACTAGAAGAAAGTGCACAGCATAATCATCATATCAGAAGCTATGTTCACAGATTTTATTTCACAAATATTATTGTTCTAAGTTGTATTTCTGTTTTCAGAGCCTAGTTAAATGTCAAAGCTCCACTGATTCAGTTTATACCCATACTTTCTGAAATGCCTCACAGGCAAAGGGTTCCTAATGCACAACCTGATAATAGCACTACCCACCTCTACAAAGTGTGTTAGAGTCTTCTGAGGAAGGGGTTTACACAAAGGACAGGTGTTTCTTCATATTCTTAACCATTTCTGAATGTGTTCAGACAATTCCAGCTCTTGCAGAACCTGGTTGGTACCTGTGGTTTACCTGAAGAGAAGCTCAGGTACAGTTGGCTGCAGACAATGTTTGCCATAGATGGCTCTGTTCCTCTTGGTGTGGGACTTATTTTCACTGTATGCCCATGTATTGATAATGGTCTTTGTATCTTGCCTGTCAGGGCAGCCAGCAATACATGGATTTCACTCCATGGACAGGACTTCTTTCCATCTTTCAGGGATGTTTCCCCAGAGTGTCCTGGTTTCGGCTGGAGTAGAGTTAATTTTCTTCACAGTAGCTAGTATGGACATATGTTTTGGATTTGCGCTGGAAACGGTGTTGATAATACAGAGATGTTTTTGTTACTGCTGAGCAGTGCTTACACAGAGCCAAGGGCTTTTCTGCTCCTCACCCCACCAGCGAGTAGAGCTGGGAGTGCGCAAGAAGTTGGAAGGGGACACAGTCAGGACAGCAAGACAGCTGACCCCAACTGGTCCAAGGGATATTACATACCATATGGCATCATGCTCAGCATATAATGCTTGGGGAAAAAGTAGTGATGGAGCCCTTCTTTCCTGGAGATGGCTGAACCCCTGCCAAGTGGTGAATGAATTCTTTCTTTTGCTTTGCCTGCACATACACTTTTGTTTTACACATCAAACTGTCTTTATCTCAACCCACAAGTTTTCTGACTTTAACCCTTCTGATATTCTTCCCCATCTCATTGCAGGGGATGGGAAGTGAATGGCAGTTGTGGGGCTTAGCTGTTAGCTGAGTTTAAACCACAATACAGAGTAATACACAGGCTGAAATGGAGGAAGGAACATGGACTACATCTTCAAGAACAATGATGTTTTGCCTTAGTGTCCAAATGAAAATGGGTCCCAGAAAACCTAATATACCATGTTTTACAATAAGATAGTTGAATCTCTTTGTAGGAGTGCCGCTCGCAAAAAGAAATATGAAAGTATTGTAGAGTGCAGTGTTGTAGACTCTTGTTCAAGACATCCATCCAGTGAAGTCTATTTGGGTCTGCCTGAGTCAGAAGGGATAGATTAGACTCTTGTGGGCCTTTTCAGCTCTGCAGTTCAATGTGTCACTACAAGAACAGTTCTCACTATTAATTCTGGCTCAAGATTTGGCCTAGTTCCATAAGAAACACAAAATCCTTGGTTTTTTATTATAATAATTTACACTTGATGGTTTCCACCCATTGTAGGTAATGGTAAGTTAATCAGTTCCTACTTCTTTGCAGCAACCCTATTCTACATGTGGCTTAAATGTTACATAAATATACACTGCCTTAGGGAACAGAGCACTAGGCATTATTTAGAAACATATAAAGCAAGCTGCCAACAGGCTGGAGAAAGGAATAGGTTCATCCAATGCAGTGAAACCAAAACTGACAGCATGGTGCTGGCTGGTAAAAAAAAAGATAATAAAATACTATATCAATAAAATTATTTAATTGAACCTGTACCTACCAACTGTGCAAAAATTTTTAGGGAAGGTATATTTATCTTAAAATCTCATATTAAGCAAGCATGCCAAAAGCAAACAGAATTGACATCTGCTTAGTTCAACTAAGCATCATCATCAACTAAATGTTCTTCCATCTTCTGGAGAAATAAGAGAACAAAATTCCATGGGGAGGTAATTTCATTTCTTGCTTTTAAAAAATTCCATTTACATTCATTACAACATAAGTTTGTCTGCACTGAGCTGACTCACACAACTAAGACCTCTCTTGCATGGAATCCAGGATTATCTGCACCCAGCACAGTACATAGCACGAAGCCATGGTCTTTGTCTTGTATATAAGGTCATGGACCAAATAAACGACGGTTGAGTTATACCACAGGTTGCAAATATACTGCAAGCCACAGTCTTGTGCTCAAAGCAGTCCCTGAGAGACCACAGAATGCACAACCAAGACTAAATGATGCTCTACCAGATGAAAACACTTGAGATATTTGGTTTGGATGGACATAGCAGGTGAGTATACTTACCTATAAATAGCATATAACATTAAATCCATTGAACAGCAATAGCTCTACAGTGCAAACACATAGAGGGCTTTAGTGTCAAAGACAAACAAAGCTGGCTGTAGAGCTTTTTCTGCACTGCAATGAGGAGGCTGTCTTGCTGCCACCCAAAGCCTGCAATTCTGGCAGGTGCTTTCACACTTCCTGAAGATTTGATCTCCCCTGAACAATGGATAAATGGATAGGACATTTGTCTGCTGGCAGCCACAGCTCTGCAAATTAACACTTAAATAACTTGGTAGATCTGTCTGATGTTACCACCTATGGATCACAAAGAAACTTAAACCCCACTGAAAATACTACATGACAAATTAACAATAAAAATTAAGGGGTTAAGATAAAGTAGCTTTTGACAACCTTCTTAAAGTCTGCATACTATAAAATTACATGCAGTAGGTCTATTAGCAACTTTAAACCTCTATTTCCTTTTTTATCACATTGTATATTATCTGAGGCAAACTTTCTGTAGCCAAGGGCAACTATTTCGTGCCAACTCTACCATTACAAGATACTGTCTCAGAAAAGAAGAAAGATATTCAAGACTGCTGCTGTTTGAAAGGAGCATAATCATTTATGTGCTATGGTGAGCATCGGTTTGTTCAATCACAAGCTGGTCAAGTTCAACTGACAGCAGATACGACAGCTGGAAGTTGCTCTATCTTTTGAAGGTGAATTATTCTCATCAGCATTTTGGTTGTTTTGTTTTTTGTTTCTTTTTGGTGGAGAAGAAGGTGGGTTTTTTTTTCATTTCAGTAGCAATGGAATGTGTACAAAATCAGCTACTGCCCCTCAACTGACAGGGGGGTCATAAGTGTGGGAGCAGCCACACTGGCCAGCTCTGAAGTTCACCTTTCTCACTTTCCTCTGTCCAACTGTAGCCATCAGTGGATGTTTCATTGGAAAAATATAAGAAATTAAACAAATATGGAGTGGTTTTTGTCACTGTATTCCCCAGTGTATTTCTCAGGGAGGAGTATCCAACAGGAACTTCCTTAGGTATGTGTTGGATCTATACCATTATTTACAGTAGCCATCAATGGATCTTCTTCCATCTGCAGGCAATAACTTTCAAAAACACCATGTCTTGAATGCTTACAAGTATCTATAAACTTTGTGTCGTTTTGTCTTCTATGATCATGTACTATTACTTCATGACTTTGCCTTTTCACATTCACCTGTATCTAGCAGGATCACATTGTCCTTCAGTTACAGACTGGTATTTTTTATGAGGATTAGGGCTAAGTTTGCAAAAAGCCTGTCTTCAAAAAGAAACTTCCAACCTTTTATTTTTGTGATAAGTTACCAAATTATTTTCAAGAAGATCAGTGCCATGCATGCCTCAGAGCAGTGGCTGGAGTCCATCCATTTTAAAATTATATTTACTTGCAGAATAAAAATAAGGATAATAAAGAATATAAGGTGAACATAGACCACAGAATATTTAGGGATCAGGTCTTGGAGTATGATTTGCACTCTTGAAGGGAGATGAATTTACAAAAAGCTTGAAATATTTGATATAAGAGCTATGGAGGCAATAATCAAGTATTGGTTGTTGGTTACTGACAAGAAGGTAAACTATTATATTTCAAATGAAGTTTATTGTTGCTATTATCACTAGGCCATGCACCTCTAGAAATGAACAAGAAACAAAAACCTTATCAATGTTACAGCTATGTCATCAGAGACAATTGTTTTCACATTAGGAAGTCCTGTATGATTGATTTTAAAAGGCAGTTTAAAAGAAAACCGATTTAGTCTACTGCATTAGAAACAAACAACAAGGCATTAAAGGAATAACACAACTGATGGATTAAAATGCACAGAGGAAAGACAGCAGTGAATTGCCTGGCATTTTTGAATAGCAAAAGCTAGAATAAAAAGAATTCAGTTTCCAATCAACAAAAAAACTGGCAAAAAGGCAGGAATCCAGACTCCCTCAGATTTATGCTTTATCTGCCAATAAGCATTAACACGCCAGATCTAGGTGTCTCGCCAGCTTGTGGTATCATAAAAAAACAACAGACCTTGAATGTGTTATTACCACAGAATGTGTAATTACGTTAAGCACCAGCTGAAAATTACAGAGTGATAAATTCTGAAATTTGTATATATTTATTGTGGAGATAAGTTGTTAGAGTAGATATAATCTGTACTTGTGTTTAAAATCCTGTTTTCAATTATTTCAGTGCCAGCAAACTGTGCATTGAAAGCAAACACTAGTAAAATGGCAATAGATTATGATACTGGAGCAACATAAAAATTTTGCTGGGCAACTGCATTCATTGTCTGAAGAAAATCTTGAGTCACTGACACAGCAGATACTTATCCATGTGACTTGTGCGTTGAAGGACGTAAAGCTAAACATGTGTTTACAAGATTGCAAAATAGGATCACTTGCTAATGTCAACTTGATATTTCAACCCTGTCACTCAGAGATCACAGACAATAGCACATCTAATATGTGCTTGCTGATGTTAACATTATAAATGATAAAACAGATAACAATTAAACCCTAAATTATTCAAATGTGGAACTCAAAAGTCGAGTAAAAAAAAAATAAAATCACCACCACCACAGCCCAAAAAAACCCCAACTCCTCTTGCTTCTGAGGTGACCCTTCTGAAGACTCTTTTTAAAATCCTGTTTTCCCCAAAATAAACAAAAATTTGTCTATGCCAAACACTACCCACCTGCAAATAAACATATGTGTACAAATGACCTGAAGGAAAAATAAGGCCTGCATTATACTGTATCCTAATTTTGATGATAGAAGTTAGTCCTTCCACTTTCCAAACCTAATGGATATCAAATGCTGAGAAGTACTGCTTCAATTTTATTCTGCTTGCCCCTAACAGCCAGTCATCTCTCAAACGTCATGTACACCAAAAGCCCTATGAACAAGAGCCATCATTTATTGCTTCTCTGCACAGTACTTAAAGCTGTGGAGACTTTCCAGTTAAGTCTCTGTACTGTTCCTACATAACTAAATAACAGCCTCCTGTGGATCTGCATGTGTAATATAGAAAAGTTCTTGAAAATCTCCAGTGTTGGCCTGAAGTATGTACTCCTCAGTTTCCCTTGTCACTTATTTTACGAATATAAACTTGGAGGAAGAGACAAATTTCCTCTTTGAGCAGAATATTTTCCAGTTCCCCAGTGAGACAAAGCCAAGGCTGTTTGACACTCTTCACCTGAAAAAGGACGAGACAGGCAGTAGCAACATCAGCACTTGCAGGGTAGATCCAAGTCACCAATCTGAAGAAAAAACCAATTTTGTCAAAACCCCTGCATTTCTGTGAAATTAGTGTGTTGGTAAGGTGACTTTCTACATATATGATAAAAAGAATCCATTTTGTTATCAGAGTCCCAATAAATTCTAAGAGATTATTCAAGAGAAGAATCAGAAAGAAACTATAATATTTAAATACTTTCTACAGAGAGTATAGTATCTTCAAACAGGTAACTGTAAGAAGTACTCTTCAAGTCACAGTTAATAAGCTGGAAAATGAAGTTTATTTTATGGCTATAACAGCTGGAGATGTCTGCCTGCTTCTCCCTCATCAATACTGCATCTAGTGCCAAGGTTAAAGAAAACAAAAATCAGCAATGAAAATGCTTAGTGAAAGAGCAGAAACAAAACAAAACAAAATTACATATTCAGTGTGGTGTAAATCCATAGGTATAACATGTACAACAGAGTCCTCTGTAATGTGCTGGAAGAATATCGCACGCAATATAAAGACTGGGATAAAAACAGTAGAGATTAAGAAAAAAAGGGCAGATAAAGCCTAATTTTTATGCCACACTTTCTTTCTAAAGTTGCCTTTTTCACCTTGATTTTGTTTCTTTTGAGGAAAAAAATGTGGATGATGCTGGTTGACCCAATTACTAGAGGCAAATCAGGAGGAGAAACTTAGCACTTGAGCTGTAGACAAGCAGAAGGTGATCGATCAAAACAGCTCGTCTGAGTCTGAGCAGTATCTAGTAGCTCTTGGGCTTGTTAGACTCCAAGAAGTGAGATAAAAAAATACGTGGCAGCACTGCAAGCAAAGCAGATGGAGCAGCATGCTGTTCTTTTCTTGTATCCCTCTGCATCTTCAGCTTAGGGTTGATTTGCTCACAGGATAAGCCTGCTCAGCACAGAGAGGCAGAAATAAAACAGATCTCAGAAGGACTGCAGGTCTGATCTGCTACTCATGGCTTCCTTGTGACATGAACCTGCTTTCAATCCCTTCCACTTCAAGCGCTTTACTCAAGGAGCACAAGTGAGAAACCCTGCTGCTGTAGGTCTCTCTGCAGAAGGATATTCGTTTTCTGTACAGACTTGCAAGCACTTTCATTAAGTGCCTACAGTTAGATAGGGTGAGTCTGGGCTTATAGGTAAAGAAATAATGGTTATCAGTCATGATCTGGGACTGTGGCTTTTCTTTGTCTTTGCCACATCAAAGGTGTATGTTTCCATTAAGAAAGGAAATGCCAAAAAAAACATCCTGACAAAAGAGAGGCATCATATAGCTGAACCCCAGACATGGGGATATTGGTTCCATCTTAGGTGCTGAAAAAGTAAAAACTGCTCAATGATTTCTTTCTTCCGGCATATAGCTACCTTGCCTAACATATGCACCTTCTGTTGAAGAAGACCCAGATGGGAAATCCTTTCCAGAGTGTGAAGTCAGCCTGTTCTACTAGCCCTCAGGGAGCACTGCTGTGAGCACCTTCTTCATGCCATAAAGCCTGTGGCACTAGTAACAACTTCTCTTCTGGTTGTTCTGTAGCTGTATCCACACTATCACCCACAACTTTTTGGGTGCTATAAAAGTATCACATAACCATAAACCCAAATGTCCAAATTTTCCCAACAATTTGTCCATGGCAGTTCTGAATTTTAACAACAAAGCTGCAGAGTTTAAATGAATTAATATCTGCTTAGCATTTTTGTGACTGCAGCCAGTAAATCTATTTTATCATTACGGTATTACAAAAACAAATATTCTCTACGGTATTTGTAATTGCCAAAAATAAACAGAGGAGGGGAATGATATGCTACTTCTGTGAGATTAATGTCTAAGCTGTTCGTGGGAAGATAGCCCAAACAGGATGTGCTGATAAAGACAGATACACCTGTGTGTACCAATAATTGGACCTTGATCTGCATTTCCTCAAGTATGCTGTGTAGCCATATTTCTTACATATTATACTTATTTTTCTAACAGTATGGACCGTTTGGTTCAGCCTGAATTTAAAAATTACCAACTAAAAATTCAGAAAGCAAAGGCAAATATAAGTAAACAGAAAGTAATATTAAATTGCAAACCAGAAAGAATATTTGACTGATTGAATTACCCCATTCCATATTAAATGCAACTTAATTCTTGGTTTTGTACCTCTGACGCTGTCATAATTTCAGGTGTGCAGCTCCAAAATTCATTGATATTATCTATTGTGTCTAATCCCATACAGAATATTAATACTATTAGAATACCAATTCTAATACACAGTATATACAAATAAAAGTAAATCATATGCTACTTGTCATAAAGCTTACATTCATGCTTTCCTTCCTTCATACATACATACATACACGCATATATATATATATCCTCCATACCCATAAATACCCATAATCACATACAGACATTTCTAGGGACAGCATGGCAGGTATGGAGCTGTAACAGCCCCACTCTGGCAGGTGCTTGCAATTGCCACAGGTTGCCCACGTTGCAAACAGGAGTTTAAGTTAAACATATACAAGTTGGATTTTCATCAGTATCTGCCTTTTCTCTGCTTATGTATTTTGTCTTCATAAACCAGTAGGACACAAATCAAGTATGGAACTAAAAATTTATATTTTTAAAGAAAGAGAAATTTATGTTAGACATTAGCAGGCAAATTAGAGCAGATGCATACATTTCTCCATCAAATTTTTAATTTTTTTAACATAATTTACTTCAGAGGGGAAAAAAGAAGCACTAATTATAGTATTAAGTAGTCTCTGTATCTTAGTCTTGGCTGTTTCTAACCACAGATTACATCTTTCTCCTCTCTCTTGTCCGATGGGAAGGGGTCTTGCAAAAGAGTGGTAGGATGTGTCAGTTAGACAGTTAATGCGTCTAACCTAAAAGTAATGAAAATCCTGGTCACACAACAAAAAGTTAAAGAATGAGTTAAAAAAATAGGTTGTTCCCTTATTTTTTTTCTAGACGGAAAAGGATCAGATAAACTGCAGCTGCCGCAAATTCAGCTGGAAAGCAATAGCTAAATGAAAGGTTCTGCTCCATCCCAAAAAGGTAGCAGAAATTATTCCAGGACACACAAGTGGCAGTCTCCTAAACCTTCTGCCTCACAGGTTAATAATTTATAACCTCCTGGGTTTAGCTACTTTTGGAAAACACTGGATTTAAATACAATTTTTTTTTTCCAGTGTTGCACACAACGAACCACCCAGTGCTATTCTTGGTCTCGTCTGGCATCTGAGGCCAGAGCCACACTGCAACCTTCTGCCAGCACTGCGACGATGCTGGTTATGGGTGTGAAGTGCCGGGATCCCTGTCTGGCGGTCCTGTGCCAGCAGCAGCCCTGACCAAATGGCACTTTTATTGGAACACCTTATTTATCTTGCAAGGAGTAATTTTACTATAATGGTACAGGGTTTTCTGGGAGACACTGAGCTCTTTGTTGGTCTCGCATCTCAGTGCTGCTCAACTCAGCCACAGCCTTGGAGGGAAATGCAGTAGCAACGTTAATCAGAATATTCCTCTTCCCCGTGGGCTGGTTTTGAATGCTCCTTCTCTGATGGAGGTGAAGCTCTACATGAAATGTATGAGTAAAGTCTTCATTCCTGTGGTTATTAAAGATATTACACAGCCTTTCACAAGATGAAACATGCTCCTTGTCCTGATCAAATTCAGGGAGCTTTAATTTATCTACCATGTTCTTTTGGCTGAATAAAATGTTTATCCCTTCCTGCCCACTGTTAAATGAGGCAGGTTTCCTCCTAATGATGATGGAATCATACCTGTACATAATTTCACATCTCCAGTCATTCTTCAGGATGAAAAACTATATATATATAATTTTGAATCTCTCAGGTATGGTGAACTGTCTGCTAATGTGATTTTATTTTGCCTACTTCCATGAATAAATCTTTCAGTACTGAGATATTTGGGGCAGAGGAAGTTACTTTTCTTAATTAAGTCATTTAGACTATATATAAATCTGTAGCTATCTGTAAAAACATATCATTATATTCACAAAGAACAAATAGAAATCATACCAAGCAATTACTGTATTTACCAGCAATATAAACTGCAAAACAGCCATTCAAAAGTTACCATGGTTTGCCTCTACCAAACTTTAGAAGCTAGTCCCCAGAGAAGCGCCCTGAGGAATAAAAAGGATTTGTAAGAGAACAGCACACTTGGATGTTAGCAGGAGAGTCTCCAGTGCTTTCTGTACCACTCTGTGACACTTCTGCCATTTTCTGTAGTCATTTCTTTCACAATTCCTCTGACTCTTTAGCACCCCTGCTGAAGGTTCCCACGGCAAATACAGTTTCCAGGAGTGAGCCACTGCTCTATCACTTTGCTGCAGTTACGTGTCAATGGCAGCTGGTACCATAATAACTGTCTTCAGTTTAAATCCATTAAAAATACTCTCGATCTTGAATTATTTCCAATTTATTGCCTCAGTTGTTGGACTTGTGCAGAAATAACAACAATAAAAATAACTTCTGCTTGAATCAAAAGACCCAATTTGCCATCTCCCATGCGGCAGAGCCCTCCATGCACTCTTTTCTCAGTAAGTAATGTTTGTCCCTGCAAAAAAAGTCTGAATCTGTTTAGAATTATTTTTGACTAGCGATGATAAGTGATTATTACGGTGTAGCACTTATATCTAAAGCAAGCAGTGGCTTACATTGTATGTGCATCTATACAAGGACTGCATATAAAATATCCATGAAAATGGGGCTTTAATTGGCCTATACTGTGTGCCAGAATATTCAAATTGAAAAACAAGGGCAAATACTTCACAGTTTCCCTTGCAAATATCTTAAACAGCTTGCTTCAATGGGTTTGCTTCCCTGGGGAAGAGGAAAGGAGCACAGTTATAGGGGATAATGGCTGAACAACCTCAGTTTCACAGGCAATTCATCTGTTCTGTAAGACTTGATGGAAAAGGTCAACCATGAAAGCAGAGAGGAGTGAAAAATAATTAGGGTAAAATAAAGATTATAGAGATCCTCAACTGCAGGGAGAAGGAACCATCATTAAACTAGTGTAGACTGTTATCGCATAAGCCCAGGTTTTGTGGCCTGTGTCATGCCAGACCCAAATCCTGAACTAAAGAGATCCCTTCAAACCTCTATCCCGGCTGCTCCTCAGCTCTGCAGCAGCGTGGGGTGGATGGTGGCACCTCAAAATAGAGAGTGGCATTTTTATTGGGTTTATTATTAAAGCAAACAAATAACCCAGACTGAAGAATGACCCTCATGCATATCTATGGCAAAGGTGGAGAAACTGAGCAGAAAGTGGAGTTTTTAATAGTGAGAGAATGATTTTGGCAGATGTAGATTTAAACTGGATCAAAAAACTGGGAAGTTGAGTAAAGGCTTGGTTGCAAGGGAGCAGTAACAGAACAGTAGGTAGAGTTTTGTAATCACTATCATTTAAGAGCTTTAAGAGTTGGGAGGGAAGAGGAGGCAGCAGGGAGTGGATTTCTGGGATGTAGTCAATGGGTGACATTGTCCTACTGCAGCACGTGCCAGAGCAAACCTGTGCTCCCGCTCACAGCTGAAGGCAAAATCCAAAGAAAACAGCAAGGCACCTAAAGTGCAACTTATGCAGAACTTAGATGCCTACATAGAGGAGAGAGAGCCAAAACAAACTTCACCTGACTTGTTTAGGCACCTGAGAGGCTGTAGGCACTGAAGATTTGTTTTAAATCTCTAAGCTCTGCTACTGTATACACCCAGAGGCACCGTCGCCTTGGCTGGGCTGAGTTGCCTGAAAGGAATGGGGAGTCACAGCCTGGGTGTCCCTTGTTTGTGGGTGTCATCCTACAGCCACCTTCTCCAAAGGCTTGGCCCCTGCTGCCATGGCATCACTGCCATGCCATGGCAGTGCTGGGATGCTGAGATCCATCTGCATGTGTTTCAGACATGGGGACAGGAGAAGGTGAGAAGGGAGCCTCATCCAAATGCATAATTGCAAGGTTAATCAGCTGAAAAGAGGAAAGCATTAAATCTCTAACAATGCCTGTGCTTTTGGTTCTGGAGAAGTACTGCATACAAAAAAGAAGGAAAAAATCCATCTCAGGTCTTCCAAATCCTCTCTGTTTTCTTAACATTACCATACACAGAACAGAGATCTACTCTTTATCTGTGGGTTTATAGCATTTCTATGTGAAGCAGCCAAAACTGCAATGCCTTTTTCCTGAATTCAACAGAGAGGTGCGGTCTGGAAGCACATCCCATAGGATGCCCCTTAGGGGAGTGAGGCTGAGGAGCACCTACTTTGTGAATTATAAATGGCTGCAGGCAGAAAAGCAGTTACCTGCATGTTTAGCTCAGCCAAAAGGAAGAGACCTCAGGGCAAAATCTGCAACAGAAATTAAGGAAGACGTTTTCTGCTACAACTTCAAGTGTCTCCAGTTTCTCAGAAAGGTGATCAGGTGAGGTGGGCTGCTGTGGGGGGATTGCACTCACAATGAGGTATAAGCCCTTGCATCACTGCCAAATTCTGTCTCACCTCCACATTTTACAGCTCAGTGCTTTTTGGATCTTGTTTTCTAAGGCCTGTTCCTTAAGATGCAGACTTCTGAGGCAAGTGGAAAGTTTTTAGCATCTTAAAGGCATGACAGAGCCTGTTACTTCTCAGACCTTTATGCTTTGGAAAATGGGAAGCAAGAAAAGCAAAGAAAGTTAAAAAAAACACTCAAGTTAAAAAAAGAATGCCATACAGTCAGACATGTCCTGGCTCGACCATTCGGCTCCAACCTCGTCCAGTAAAAAGTGGGATTCATGGGGCCAAGCAATACGGAAATAGAGGAGAAAATGTCTTTTTCTCCTGATTATTTTATTATTATTATTAGAGACAGAAAAGCTGCCTTACTTTACATAGTAGCTCTAAAAGCTGGCAAATTAGGAAGTAGTTCTTCCTTATTGCATTACGCAGAGTGACCACGTTGACTGACTCACTTTCTCTGTCCAAAACTGCAGCCACTGCCTGGTTTGTGCATTAGGCTTCAGAGACACTCCAGTTTTCCCTCTTGACATCGCAAAGGGGGTGGACTGCTCCCTGCCTGCCTGGTGCAGCAACTCTGCTGCTGGTAAACCACAACAAGGGTTTCAAGTCAAAAAACGCCCAACACACTTTGCTCTAAGTCTTTGCTAAATGAAGACTCTACAGACCTGCATGGAGAGCTCCTCCACTGGCAACACGCAATGGGAGATTTCTGCAACACAACGGAGGAACTGACAGAGTGTTAGCACCATTTACTAGTACCTTATCTATTTTTTATTTACATACACACATATATACACAGACATGTCTGGTAAGAGATGTTGCCATAGAAATATGCAGTCAGGGTGGAAAAGACTACGCCCTGAAGTGGGCTGAACATGGCTGCTCAGTTTTAAGGAATTGGCTGTGCATGAAGTTATGGGAAAACGTACCTCACTTTTGGCTCAGCTTGCGCTATGACTGAAGCTTTTATTGACATAGTCTCAGTTCAGATACATCACTGAGTTTCCACACAGGTCACTCCCTTGATCAGTTAATTGATTTTAGCTGTCTTTGGGCAACTATTTCTGAGAAAGCAGGGATGTAAGGCAGTATCAGGCTGCAGGCATGGCAGAGGAGGCAGCTGCTAGGGGCACTGCTTGCCCGGTGGCTGTACTCCTCTGCCAAACCACCCCTCAGTGCTACCTGCATGGTGCCCCTGAGTGTGGGAGCAGAGAATCTGACTGCTTCTGTTTTTCTCTCCTCCCAAATAGTGAGGTTCCTCACATTCCCAAGACAGTAAAACTTCGCTTTCCTCCAGCTGCTGTCAGAAGGAAAAGCGAAAAATCACGGCTCATGGGGCAATGGCTGAGCTGGGGCAGAAAGGTGCAAGCAGAGAGAAGGCACCTGTACCCCAGGTTTCCTCTTTGACCACAATCTGCCATTGGGTTGGAGCCATCACCCTATTGCTGTGGGCACAAGACCCCAGGGGACAGGTTACAGTCTTTCTCCAAATAGGATCACATCAGCTTGAGTGCAGGGGGGTCAGAGCATTAGTGTGGGAGTGGAAAGGTTATCCTAATTTGACTTTCATAATTTAACATCATGCCTAATCACCACCGGCCTTTCTCAGCTCCTCAGCTCCTCACTGGGTGCTTCACCTCTCACACCCCTCATCTGGTCTCCTGGAGTTTATATTCCTAAGGCACAAATTTGAGTTCTGCTTTTGTGCTGACTTTGTCACTGGACTTCCAAAATCCCACAGGTAAAAAACAAAACAAAGCAAAATAAAGCACCAAATTTCTTCCTATTTTTTAATCTTATAAATCAATCTATGACTCGTCATATAATAATGACAGGGCCTACAGTGAAGGAAGGGACTATTTGATTCCATAAATGATGGCTGCAGTTGTCAAATACTTTCACTTCCCTTTGGTGTTTAAGCATCCATGAAAACCATTTATTGCCTTGTATAACCTTCTTAACATCTTATCCTCTAATTATTCTCTATAGAATAAAAACAAATGGCTGAGGATGCTCAATTTGTCATAATACAAGCATTTATCGGAGCAGTATGTACATTATGATCCATCTTATTTCAGTACTTTCTGTACTAGCAATGTTTGGCTATTAGTTTTCCTTTGAAATATTTGCTTGATGTCAGTGAGGTAAAGTAGATCTCACTTTGTAATCAAGCTGTACCATCCCAAAACATGTTGGTCATGCATTACCATTACAACTACCCCCAATGGCAACCCTTATGGTTCACTACCTTCCCTATAGAAAAAATAATGGCTGATTTTTTGGACCCTTTTACATTAGGACATTGGTTCCTGTTCTGATTTTTAGCACTAAATGAAACAGACTGTGAGGGCCAGTTACTTTTCTATGAACAGATTATACCATTTCTTATCTGCTTCTTCAAACCACTGGGTTATAGTAGGCATTTGTTATCCACTGTGGGAAGACTTGCATACTATTCCTCTTTTTGGTTTTCCAGTGAACAGCCACCTTCCCACTTTCTCCTTGGGAGGCCATTCAGCAGGCTGCTCTCCCTCTGCCCATGGACTCCTCAAGCATGCTCTTCTGGGTGAAGCATTCCATAAAACTCTCACTCTTCAGCACCGTGACCACCTACGGCCTATACTAACCAGTTTTTAAATTCAATTTGAAATTAGAATACACAGTTATTACATAGGGTTTGGTGTGTGGCATCACTTAATTGATTGCCACTTACCTCAAGTTGGTTAACATACTTCCAAATGAAAGTCTAAACAGTCCATGGGTGCTCACACCATGAGGCAAATGCTTGTGAGTTATCTCAGTGCACAACCAAAGGTAAACCACAGAAGTCTGACTGCTGCAACACATCTTGGAATGTGGGGATTAGCTTGTACAACTGCAAGTGTCTTCACCAACTCTACTAGCTAATTGGCAAACAACTAATAAACACAAGTTACAACAGAGCAAATTCTAGTCTAGACATATCTGTAGTAGGAGACTGAGGTCAACTTGTTTTCAAGTTTTGAATAAGCTCAGAAGAGTTTTGCTATTGCCTGACATGAAAAAAAGAAAAAAAAAGATGTGTTGGTTTTGTTTGGGGTTTGGGATTTTTTATTTATTTTTTATGAAACAAACAAGAAAAGAAATAAATGTGAAAATACACCACGAAGGTCATAGCCTCTGCTTGCCGTCTGGGCTCCCAGGAGTTTCATTCCTAATAACCTCAGTACCCTTTTGAATGCAGCATGTTCAGGACAATGTAAAGGGTCACCCCTACAGTTGTCTGGCTAGAAAGAATAGGACCAAGACAAGGCCGTGTGAAAGGGGAAAGCAACTGAGAACCTGGACTATATTAATATTAGCAGGTGCAGAGTACCTGGAGACAGGCAGTCATGAGGAGCCATGAGCTGGAGCTACCATAAGAAGACCTGGCTCTGTCCTGTAGCAAAGCAGGGTACTGGAGGAAGCAGAGGATGACTTAAGAGTGCAGTCCCAACAGAAAGGCCTCACCAAGGTTCACTGAAAGGAGATACAGGACTCGCTCATTATTCCAAAAGGAACCAGAATACAAAGGTGAAATTAATAAATAAAAAGGACATCACAACATACCATGTAACATACCCTTGAAGGGGTTCAGTACCTGGAAGGCTATATTTACAGTCTATATTTTGTTATTTTGTTTTTATAAAGGTTTCTTCATTTGTACATGTTGATCTGTTGTTAACCATAGCTAAGACTTCCTGACTCTGTGAAGAGCTGAATAAGCACAGTGGGCAGGAAATTAAAACTATTATCTTCTTAGGTGCACTTTGCTGCAGAATTGCAATCTGGTTATAGATGGAGATATAAATAGAGATATGGATAGATGCACACTGGAAAAACCAGAGTGCTGTACACAGAACACAGCTCACGAAAGGAGCTCTCCCAATCACTCCAGCTTTTCCTGTTGCTTTCTGCGCAAGTCCACCCCAGCTCCAGCCCCACCAGTATCTTATGGATGTGATTCAGCAGCAGCTTAAAAGCAGCCCGTCAGGCCAACTGCTCTCTCTGACTGGCTTTGAGGTTTGCTCACCAAACAGCTCCCATCCAGTGTCTCCTTGCTCTGAGCCGTTTTCAGTCTCACCATCTCACTGGCTGGAGAAAGCTTGCAACTACACGTGCCTGGCCAGCCCCAGCCACTGCTGGGAATAAGAGTCTTTAAAGTCCAGGAGCACAGGGATGTAAACTCTTGGATGTCGACCTAGCCAAGAGGAGTTCTGGAGTTGTCTGGTGGGTGTGACCCTCGTTGGTTGCCAGGTGCCCATCACAGCCTTGCTTGACTGGAACAGGGGAGAGAAAATACAGTCTTGGGTCACGATAACAACAGGGAGAGACCACTCACCAGTTACTGTGACAGGTAAAACAGACTTGACTTGGGGAAATTACTTCAGTTTATTACCAATCAGATCAGAGTAGGATAATAAGAAATAAAACTAAACCTTAAAAACATTTTTCCCCCACCTTCCCTGGGTCCTCCAGGAGCTGCAGGTGGGTATCTGCTCCACAATGGTGGAGTGTCCCTCCAGGGGTTGCAGGGGCACAGCCTGACTCATCATGATCTGCAGCCTGGGCTGCAGGTGAATCTCTGCTTTGGTGCCTGGAACACTTCCTGCCCCTCCTTCTGCACTGACCTTGGTGCCTGCAGGGCTGTTTCTCTCACATATCCTCTCTCACGTTTTCCGCTGCAGTTGTCATTGAGCAGGTTTTTTTGTTCCCCTTCTTAACTGTGTTATCCCAGAGGCACTACAGACATCACTGATGGGCTCAACCTCGGCCAGCAGCAGGTGTATCCTACAGCCAGCTGGCATTGACTCTATTGGGAAGATAGAACAAACCCAGGGGAACTTTTGATATCTTCTCACAAGAAGCCACCCCTGTAGTCCTGCCTTTAACAAAACCTTGCTACAGAAACCCAATACAAGGTGCTATCTGAAATGTCACTTTTCCCTCTAACTCAGGTGTGCATCTGCAACTGAGATAAACCTCTGTAAGGAGCAAAGTCATTTGCCTCAGATCCTTGCCCATCAGCAGACACCAGACCATCACACTAGACACAGTCTTCCAACCCACTCTGTCCTTTTGAAACACGAAAGAAGTGGAGGCAAAGCTTTATGCAATAGCCAGGCATGTTCCTCAGAGCTCAGACACACAATTTCAGCTTCTTCCCTGATGGAGGGATTTAAGCTCTCATCTCCTTGTGGTATGCACTAACAGAGAGGTTATATGTGGGTCAAGACTGAAAGGTAGAAATTTAGGGGCAAGTAGGGGGAGATAACAGCAAGCTGGACACTGCTGTGCACTGTTGGTGGAGAGCAGTGGACCAGAGTACCAGTCACCACTGCCATCTCTGTCTATATTTTATCCCGTGACTGTTTAATGATTGCATTGAGCACGATTAATGTGAACACCGTGCTGAGCTGCTCAGCTCTGTCAAGATTAGAGCAGTTCTTACCATTTGGGGAACTATAAAGTAAAAATCAAGGGAACCCTTGTGCTTCAGTGCTTAAGTGTCAGACAACAGGGTTTCCAGACTCAGTGTTCTGGAATTAGACACCTAAAATTTTGCTAATGTCTCCTTGAGGGCTCAGGAAAGAGCTGGTCCTCATCTTCTTATATTTCCTCCAACTCTTCTGATCGTTATAGAATCATAGAATAGTTAGGGTTGGAAAGGATCTTAAGATCACCTAGTTGCACCCCCCCCTGCCATGGGCAGGGATACCTCACACTAAACCATGTCACCCAAGAAGTTTGATTCTCTCTACAGAAGATACCACGCAAATAGCATTATCAGACAGTCTTGTGTCGCCACATTTTAAAGGTCACTTGTGGGGTTTTGGTTAGTTTGTTTGTTCACTTGTTTTGGCTCAGACTTCTGAATGTGATTGATACTTAACTTTTTCTTCCTTACCACATTCCTGTATCCACTCTGGCATTTCCACAACTGATTACTCATGGTAGATATAAGCCAGATAGTTCAGCAAAAATGCTTGTCATCATCTGTGTTAAACAACATAATGCCATAATATGACAACCATTAGCTCTCTGACTAAAGTTATTTTTCACTGCTGGAGTATCCTTGTAAGAAAGTGTACATGAGACAGTACTTAGGTGACTGAAAGAGTACCTTACCGGTGCCATTCTTTTACCAGGATGTGGCAATAGGAAAAAAGGGATCCGACAGTCTGTCATGTTTCACATTTCGTTTGGCTCATATCATTTTTACTGGCAGTTCTAAACATCTTATACACAAATTAGATCTGGTGATAGCTCAGTACATGGGGATTGATTTCTCTGATATAAAGGCTGGGCTATTATTAGCTAAGTTTCTGAACGTCATTGCTAACAAGATAGAGCAAGTATGTGCTTGCTGCATCGCAACAGAGATTCAATCTCTCATCCTTTGTTCTTTCCTTTGATAATAATCCCAACCTTTGAGCTTCCATAGGTTATAATCTGAGTCACTTCAGGCCTCACTGGACTCTGAATATTTTCTTCTATAGGAAATGCTCCAGATTTCACATCCTCCAGTCCCACTGGGAGATGATGCACATCTCACAAGGGTATCTGAGTTTATGGAGAACATCATCAACACTGTTTGAGGACATGCCGTGGCATGCTCATTCTGAGAGACCTCCACCACCGGCCAGATTTCCATGGTCTTCCTCATATTAAAATATTGCCTTTGGAAGCCTCCGTTTGTAAACTATATCGTTTTCTTTCCTGTTTGAAAGACAAGTATAATGGCACTATCCTGCATAATGTAACTCCCATTGGGAAGAATATAACATAATAATTTCTAAAAATGATCTCAAGTCCTGATGCGAGCTTTTGAACATCAAGCATGAATTCAGCCAATGTTTCAGTTTCAGCCTTCATTACTTCAGTTTGTCAGTGTCTCATGGCCTTTCATATCTTTTCTTTGTACCTCTGAAGAACAGAACTACTTTTATACCTCATTTGCACTGGCACACAAAAGCACAGATGGACAGGAAGTTCCACACAGTAAAATGAATGAGGTGTTGTGATTTGTGATGGCATTAAACTGGCTAGAACAGGTAACAAAGGTAGTTTCTCTTCTCTTAACATCCAGAGAATGGGCTGACCAGAGCCATTCAACACTACCCTGGGCATAAGGTTGTGCTGTCATATTTTCACTACTCTCACTAAGGCAGCACAATGACTGAGAAACAGAGAAACAACTGTGGTTATAGAATCATAAAATCATAGAATAGTTAGTTAGGGTTGGAAAGGACCTTAAGATCATCTAGTTCCAAACCCCCTGCCATGGGCAGGGATGCCTCATCCTAGACCATATCATCCGAGGCTCTGTCCAACCTGACCTTGAACACTGCCAGGGATGGAG
>JANHGB010047917.1:3419-15313 GCA_026283785.1 Coracopsis vasa
AGTTTGGTTGGTTTTTGTTTTGTTGTTTTTTTTTTTTAATTTTTAGCATGTATTCGTGCTGGATAAAGCAAATTCTTAGTGCTGAGAACTAGCTAGTGGAGGTATACACCTGAGCTGGAGGGAGCCATAAGAAAAGCAGCAGATTAAGGAGTTGGATGCAGGAAGAAAAATGTGCGTATGTGTGGGGTAATTAATATCTAAAAGTGAAGACTTGGTTACATAAATACTATGAAATATGCAAACATATGAAAGGGAGAAGAACTGTTTGTCAGGGAACAAAGAGGTAAACCTCAAAGGAAAGGGATCAGAGTTAAAAAATGCTTACTTAACCAACAGAGAATGCAAAGTTGAAGTGAAATGGGCTATTCTCTGAATTTTAATATACTTGCAAGGGGAAGCAGTAAATGCCTTATGTCTCAAGTTTCTTAGAAGTGTAGACTAGTGAAACACTGGAAAAGCATCGAGGACAATCATGAATTGGCAAGAGGATGTGCTAGCTGACCCTTTAGGCCCTTTCCATTTGCAGTCTGTGTTTCTTAGCGATAAATCAAGAATGAGTATAGCAGCTAATTGTTGCTGTTGTTTGTTGGTTAAGATCTTAATGAACTGCATTTCTCAATGCCATGACATCAGGGCCAACTTTTCCCTGAGGCCTTGGAGTTCATTCTGCAAAGGGATGGGAAACTGAGCTATTATTAATACTACAAATACCCCATTTTTTTCAGTTTAGTTGTGCTACTGCTTGGAATGCCTTACAGTCTTTTTGACCATTTCGGTCAAGTTTTCAGGGACTGGAAAAGCAGTGAGGTTTGGTGAACCAGTAGGAGCCCCCTCAAAATCTCTACCCATTTTGCCCACTCTCCCAAGAGCAGCAACCACTGTCTTGCACAACAAAGGACCTTCAGCTCTGAAGTGTGAAACATCCAAAATTTCATATTCAGTAACCTGGCAACTTCTAATATTTATCTAGCAGTCCTGTAAGAAAGTAGATAGTGTGCAAAAGAGATGTATAGAGGTTGCATGTGAGTGCAAAATCTTGTACTCTGTCAAAGTGTTCTGCGTATTTGTGTAGCTTTTTCTGGCTGCACACATAGTGGTAAATGGAGGTCTTTGTGGATTCCAGTGTGACATGCACAGTGTAAATTATTTTCCCACCCTAAAGATTTTTTGAGTTTTTATAGTAAATACTAAGTGTGTGGAATACAGGCTATCCATCAAAGCAACAAACTTTGAAAACTCTTAAGAATAGCAAATGTTCATTGTTCATGTATTCCTTCTTATATGTCTGAAATTCATCTGAGCTGCTTTAAGTACATTTAATCTCTCATCTCACTAATCTCATTAATTACTGTGGCACAGGTTATGAAATAATTTTAAAACAGCGTGTGTAATGAATTAATCTGACATTCTTCAATGCCGTGTGTTATAAGATGGCCTCAATTTTTGCTTTCAACTACCATATTACATAATGATATGGATTGCCTTAATTCTTTATTTAAAAGGTCTAATGCAAAAAATCCTCTTAAAATTATTTTATTTAGGAAAGTAAGATCTGTATTCTGGTTTGGTTTTTTTTCATCAGTTAAGAAAGAGGACTATCAGGTGCTTTATTCTTAAGTGCTTAAGTAATTTCTGAAGTACGTCAGGTTTAACTAGTAAACTGAGATTTTTTAAGCAATGCAGACACTTCCCACAACAGTGTTCTTTTGCAGCCTCAATGTAGTTTTAAAAGAAACATCCAAGCCACTTTTCAGAAATTGTGCATTAAAATTTTAAAAACAAATACCTGACATTTGCAAAAGAATGCATATCTCTTTAGGAAGCTGCACTTCTGTCAGTCAGTCTCCTTTTTTCACACACATGTCCTTTCTGACGTTCTATCTGTTTCTCCCTTTCCCCTTTCTCCTTCCCTCTCCCCCTTTGTGTATGTGTAGTTTTCTCTGGAACTAAATTGTTTCACACTAAGGTAATGAAAATGGGGCTATGGCAGTAGTTTGATGAGTCTAATGAACAAGCCATAATTGCTACATCTCAAATTGTGGCAAAAGATACTCTATCTTTGAAAAATGTAATATATGATAAGTTATTGCTCAATGGATGATTAAAGATCTGCTTAGACGATTTTGTTCCTTTGGGACAAACATTTCAACTGTTTTTGTTCATTTTCAAAGAAACCTGTTCACCTACAGTGGATGAAACACAATTAATACGGTATGCACTATGTTAGAGTTGTAACACACAAGGGAGAACCTGGATAATAGTTTATTTTGTTGTGTCTCCTTTTATCAACATCGACCTTCTCTTGAGATAATCAGTACAAGCTGGAGGAAGAATGAATGTTCATGGAGTGACCTTTGAGCAAGTCACCCGGAAATGACCATAACTTGGCCAGTCAGCTTTCACATTTCTAACTTTCCACCTCCCCCCTACTCCAGTTTTTGGTAACATTGACTTCCCCAGAACCTCCTGTTCAGGCACTAATCTTTCCTAATGCCTCGCAAACTTGTTGTATTACTTTTTGAATAGTGTGTTTAGAATTTAGAAAGGTAGGTCTGACAAAATGTCATTAAGGTGCCTAGTGTGAGTTAACGCAGTTAATAGAGGTACTCATGAGTGACTCATTGACCTAGTACTAGGCTCTTGTGGAATTAATGGATGCCAGGGGATCAACCTTTTTGGAGGAAAAAAAAAAAAAAGAAAAAGAAATGGCAGCTTTAAAACCTTAAAGTGAATTATATTAGAAAAGTGAAAACGTCTGGGTTGGATTTGATTTCATTGGGAGTCCATAAAATGGTATACCCTTAGCAAAACATATTAAACAGAAATGTCAGATTTGAAGCAAGTGGTGTACAATTATGATAGTGTTAATAGTGGTCCTCTATCACCCCAAGACATATTTTTAAAGTTTAATTTCTCAGCAGCTTGGATTTGTCACAGGCTTGTAAATTAGAAAATGCATTTGGGGATGTTTTCTTATATGAAGACACAAGGCATATAATACTGTTAACTATACCTTGGGGTTTTAGTATAGCTATTAAAATAAGCTAGAGATCCCACTTACAGACATGAAATGTCTGTTATAATATTCATTTTACTTTTTTTTTTACACCCCTCAGTAGCTTTATTGCATCGTTCTTCATCTGAGAAGAGCCAGCCTTCTCGGGCAGTTTGAAAGGTAGCTGACTATTAAATGATAGAAAGCTAACCTGTCTTATTAGAACTCTGAATGAAAGGGGAGCAGAGGAGGTTACCAGCTTGTGAAATGTCAAGGACAACTAGACAGAAATTACTGCAAATAGATTTAGATCACTAGAATCCCTATTTTTATTAACTCTTTGAACTCTAGATATTTCTTGTGGTAAGAAATTACCCATGACAGGTTATGTAGTCAGAAAGATTTATTTAGAACCTTTGATATGTTTTGACAAGAGCAAAGAAACCAATAAAATTTACTGAATTGCATCAGTTAATGCAAAATTATATATCAGCTGAATGACTTACAATAACAATATGCACTTAAAATGCTTAATTGGTCTGTAACTGTTTAAAAAATACCTTACTTTTTAAAGGTATTGGTCTTTGGTGTCTCTTTTCTTTGCATTCCCTCATTTTATGCTTGCAAACTGCTATAACTTCTGGGAAAGATTTTATGTTGTTGTTTTTGATGTTTTTTTTCATGTCTTTACACTGGCTAAGTCAATGTTTGTATTGTAGGAAAAAAATATTTTGAGATTTGTCTTTCATGAACATTTGTAGCTTGAAACATAAACTTCTCAAAATCATGATATCTTCAAACAAGCATTCCTTTGCATAGACCTGACTGTGCATCGACCTTTTGCCACTGAAGGTGTACTAAGAGTTTTAAGGATCCACTTACCAGCTATTCTGTCTGTCAAGTGGAAAGCAGATTGGGAGACAGAAGGTCCTGTGTATCCCATCCCTTGGTATAAATACCATCCTTGAGATAATTTTTTCTCCTGCTAATTTCTGAGTCTCCTTTTCCCTATCTTCAGGGTGGATTTAACAATGACACTTCTAAAGCATGGAGTTGGTGATTTGTGAGAAGCTGTGTTGTATGGTGAATTACAGTGTGCATAAAAATGAATGAAAAATAGCAGATGCTGTCAGAAAAGTATGCAATCTTAATCTCTGATACAAAGACCACAGAAGTTGTTAAAAACATTTATTTTGGCTTCTGTGTGATGAACATGTGACAAAATATAATATGGCCAAAGTATATATAGGAGTAAATTAAGTTATGCACTGTATAGGAATAATTCTACTGGATATTTGGGGAGATTAAAATCATATTTTACATATCTGTAACTAAAACTTAAGCAATGTGGCGAAATGGAAGGTAAGATCATTTTCCTTCATTTGGACTTGTAGGAACTGAAAGACTGTAAAGCTGTAGGATAATGCTTTCCAAACATTTAATAGACTGTGCAAATGGAAAACAGTAATTTAGTCTCTGTATCTGGGATGGATTGATAGCTAGGACAAGGGAAAATGGGCTTAGATTGTATAATGAATGATTTAGGCCAGGTGATAGGTAAAACTTCCTCAGGTGAAAAGTACTGAAATCAGTTGATGGAAGGGTTGTGGAGCTGCTGGCACTCAAATTCTTGAACAACAGGGTAGACACATACCTGACAGGAAAGTTGATATAGTTGAACGTCTTCTGGAACGGAGGAATGGGCAAGGTTGCCTCTCCAAATGTAACCCTGAAACAGATATTTGAAGCACCAAAACAGCTGTATCTCTCTAGCCGTAATCTTTGTTAGAATATGAACTGGCACAAACCCACTTAGGAAACAAAGAAAAAGAGCCAAACTCTGGCTAAGAAAAATGTTAATAGGTTTAAAAAATAACTCTAGCCCTTGCTAGTGTTATGCTTTCCTTCACTTTTATGTTCATTCTTGCAGCTTTCAGTGGCTTGTTGTTTAAAGAAATTCTCTGTGGCCTTCAGTTGTCATCTCACTGTCTCCACTGAGGTTCGCTCCTGTCTGCTCCTTCCTTTTCCCAGCAACCTCCCAGGCTCCATCCTTGCTGCCTGCATTGTCCTTGATAATCCTTCCTCTGTCTGCCTCTCCCAGCTTATACTTCTCCTAGTGAAGTGTGCTCAGGGGCCCTGGGGAAGTGAATCTTCACCTTTACATCCTCACATGGCACCTGCCATTGACATGAGGTAGAAGAGAAAACCTCTTCATTTTTTTTTTTCTCAGCAGAATAAAAAGTGAACACATAAAACTAAACCTTGCTATTCAGTTCTCCAGATCAATTGTCTTTTCTATGCTTCTAGGTAGCTAAACATGGATTTTGAAGATTTTTCCAAATATTAGCAAATTCATACTTACAGGGTGCCACAAGTTTTCATAACGGTTCTCTGTTTTAGTTTATATTCATTCATTCTCTAGAAATGAGAAGGGGGTGAATTTATCTGAGCTATTTTTAAGTGCTTGGTTTCTTAGTCTAATCAGTAGTGGAGACAGCAAAATTGCAAGAGGAATATCACAAACAATACCAAAAACAATGGTTAGTGCAAAATACAGGAAATATATAAGTATCTGTGAAAGGCCACATGCAAAATTGTTCATATCTCAAGGAAAAGTTCAATTTGTGCTAAATAAGCACAAAAAATTGCAGGCTGCACTAAAAATAGCACTGAAGAGAATCCTGAGGCTATAACATGGTTGGCTTATTACTTTTTTTTTAAATGCTATGTTTAGTTTTGTTACTTTGACTAAAAAATAAAATTGAATTAACAGGAGATTTGTAACTGAAAAGATTAGGGTTCTAGAGAGAGTGTTATTTGAAGAGGATTTAGATGTTTGGAACTGGTTAGTTTCCAGAGCATAAGAATAAGACAGGTCAAACTAAACGTATACAACACAATAAATCTTATGAAGAATGTTAATTGCATGCTTTCTATTTATTCTATTTCTATTTATGTTTTGTGCTGTACCAGGCAAAGGAACATTAAATTACACTGAAAGCAAATAGCAACAAAGATAAAATTACTAAATAGAAATACCATTAAAAATACTTAGCAACTTAGGTCCCTTTTTTCAAGATGATACCCCTGAAATCAGAAGTTTAGTAGAATTCAGTTAAACACTAGATGTGTCTCTGGGTAGCACAAATCTTTCAGATTTGTTACATGTAAAAGTTCACAATTAGATCCTAGAATATCTAAAACTGAAAAAGGAAATTTAAGAGTTAAAGTATCTTTGATGGAATCTAAAACCACTTGCTATTTGACGTCACAGGTTAGTACACCACCAAGTTGCATACAAAATGGTAATAATTAAAAAACTGTGGTATGTTTTTCAAGGCTTCTATACAAAATAGAAATTAATTTTGCTTACTTTTTTCTTTAATAAATTCTGTTCCATTTAAATATTAAATTTTCATTTAATCTTGACTTATTAATATTTTATCCTTCTGAGGTCCTTATAGGTATTTCTTTTCTTCAAGGCAATGCTTTTAGTTTGTCAATGATTTGTATGGTAGCCCATGTTGTTTTGCAGCCAGCTGTTAGGCCCAAGTTAGTAGTACTTTGTTGAACTCTGGAAAGATTAATGTCTAGTTTTCTCCTACTTCGAGGATCATTCATTCTTCTTTGGGTTCCATTAGAGAAAGCCAAAGGGCTTCCTCAGAAACCTGAGAGTTAGCGAATCTTGTCTAGGGGAGAGGGGCAAAGGTTATTTTTAGAAATATTCTGAGTATATTAGAGGTATATAACCAAACTTAAGATTGTCAGTAAAATAGTATTTTTTCTTTTATCTTACAGGATATTCAGGACTGCTTTTAGTTTGGCTTTGCTCTAGCTGCTGTTTTATTATTTACTGCATGCAATATTTTTTAATTTTTTTTTGGCTTTTTGAAATTATAGCTCGTTTCAAAATAAGCTATTCTTGCTTAGGCATGTCTCACTTGGTTAGTGTTTTGCACTGGTAAGGTATTGATTTGCATTGCATTTAAGTCTAATCTGAGTTCAGACTGGTTTCAGCATGTTAAAAATAATGTAAAGAAGCAAGTAAATTGCCTCCCTAAACATACTTAAAATTGTAATATAAATATTACCCTTTTTTTTTTTTTTTAATGAACATATTTGAAAGGACCATCTATGCTTTAACTGGTCTATTCTCTATGGAGTTGCAGATCAGCTTTAATTAGATAAGTTTGTGTCTGCAGTGATTTTTTTTATGCTTTGCATGTCTGCAGCTTTGAAAGGACCACAAAGAGATTCAGGTTTCACCTGCTGTGTCATCAGTTTTGATCATGTTACACAACTGAATATAATAATGCTTTTAAAAATGTAACTTAGTGAATTTACTCCATATCTGGATATTAGAAAAGAGGTAGCAGGCCTGAAAGCTTCTTGTTATTGCAGTTCAGTACTTAGTGCTAAAATGATAGACAGCAACAAATGGCAGTATTTATTATGTCAAAATCCATTTTTGTTTAGCTATCCTGGAAATTGGGAAAAACTTCACACTAACTTATCTATAATGTATTAATGCTGTGCAGATGATCTTTGCTACTTAGTTATTGATCTTTCATAGTTTATATATCATGTGTTTGTTTTAAGGACATTTTTTTGTACTGCCTTTTTTTCCTCCATGTATTTTTAATTTTTTCTTACAGTAGAAAAATAATTTCACTATGAATTCTTTCTCCTTATATAGGTAATCAAATTGCCATATTTTCTTATGCAATTAAAGAATATAGAGAAAGTAAATTTGAGACAGTGTTATATCAGGAACTTCTTCCCCTCCTTTAAGTATTTCAGTTAAATAGTGATTAAAAATTATGACATTATTTATAATGTTGAAGGCTAAGCATACAGTTTCTCCTACCTGTTATCCTGAAAAGGTGTCCTTCATTGGTATGCTCTGCTTTTCAAAAGTTAGTTATACTTTTCATAATAACAGTTATGGGCAAAACAAAGATTGAATATTTTATCATGAAAAATATGTTTGATTCTAAGTACAAAAACCGAATTATAAAATACTTAAACAAGTGTGCATAAGCAAAACCAGAAAAGCTTTAATTTGTACAGCAGAGCCTGATTCTGGCAGCACTCTTTAACATCTGTGTATGTGAACTCTCATTGTGTGTTTTCTCCATGCTAGGAGTTAATTCCAGAGTTTTACTACCTACCAGAGATGTTTGTCAACAGTAATGGCTATAATCTAGGAATCAGGGAAGATGAAGTTGTTGTGAATGATGTTGATCTCCCACCATGGGCCAAGAAGCCTGAAGACTTTGTCCGTATCAACAGGATGGTAAGCTGCACTTTAGCCTAAGTAATGAGTTCTCTGTTTTAACAAGCTAAACTAAAGCCATTTTTCATCTCTTTAGAACTAGATTTATAGAAACAAAATAAAAAGTGAAGGAGAATTTGCATTCTGTGTTGCTTAACAGAACGCTTTATTTTAGAGTGCATTTTCCTTCCGTATGCCCAAATCATGGAAAATGAAGTTCACTTATTTGTTCTCGCATGAGAAAGCATCAGATGGGCATGAGTTGGACAATACAGAATAGCCCGAAAAATATGTCTGTTCCTCCTCACTACTTTCCACATTAAAAAAAAAAAGGTTATTGTAAATGTTGGTATCTTGCAAGATATATTGTATTCCTTACTTGACCGAAGCTATGCGCCTCCTATTCATCGAAGATGAGTTGGAAGTGTAGAAATATGAACATAAGCCAGTAACAGCAGTCTCTGAAGAAATTTTGCGAAAGAACTGCTCTGATGTAAATCAGCATGAAGTCTGCAAAATTTAAGCATGAAAAACATTTACCTATATTATACTTTTTTGATTAATTTGATAGATAATGATTTTATTTAATGATAGAGGTAATATGCACATACGCTTCTTGTAGTTTTTAGGAAAAGGTATATTCTGATGTTTTGGCCAGCAATAGTTCAATTTAAGGTTATATTCTGGAAATGGATCTTCCTTAAAGTCATATTGCTTGTCTTGCTTACAGAGTTAGGACTACATGTTGAATAAGCTATGGGTTTCCATACAGTTGCAGAACTTTTCAGCTTATGCATTGCTGCATATATAGTGCTTTTGTACTAGCATTGTAAGTCTAGCAGTGCTGTGTTTCTTCTAATCACTTTAGCAATTTAATTTCAAGAACCGTCTCTTTAAAGAAAATTGTCCTTTGGGGCTTGAAAGGAAAAGTAGCCATTTAAAATTCAAAAGAACTGAATAATATTATAAAACAAAATCTCTTCCTAGATGTATATGATTTAGAAGTGTCCTCCATTTAGAAGAGTAAATGGTTTGATATTTGTATAGCAGTCTCCTAAGGAAGTGATGGCAACCTCATCACTTGGGACATTTGAAATGCACTTCCCAAAGTACAAGAAACGTGTTCCAGGGAGTAGCCCTTTGTCGGCAGGATGAACCTGAACAACATTTTCCTTCTTTTGTTTGGCTGATCTCTCTTATAGATCCATGATTGTAACATTATTTTTAAAAGCAAGTGATTGTCACAGCTGGTAGCAATAAATTCAATTTTACTAGCAAATATGGAGATTGCCTCAAAGGATCACTACATTCCATTCACATTCTCAAGTGTGGGAGGCACAGTCACAGGTACATGTCTCCAGAGTGCACATGTTGCTGCACATAGCCCTTTTTTAGATTGTGGTTGTGGCTAAACCTGAACTGGGCCCAGGAATAAGAACACTAAAGTTGACCAAGAGAAGTTTTGACATTTGTAAGAACAGAAGTGTGATACTTTAGTGAAAAAGGATAAACAAGCTGCCACCTATTGGGGAATATAATGAGAGATGCATATTAATGACTCCCTTTGGGAAATTTTATAAAGAATGTTCATTCTTGTATCCTAAATTGTGTTTTCTCCATCTTTCCACAAAGATGGAATGATTAATAGGAGGATAAAAGGCACTGGGACATGAGATCACTTGAAGAAAAGTGCTAGCTTTAGTTTATTTTATTTCTCTCATGAAATTCCTGCTTTTTTGAAAATCACATAGGAGCTGTCTTCAGAAATGTTTTGTGCTGTTGAAGAAAACAACTTGCATGAATTTAGAGTGTAGCATTAACTCTCCTTCAGGACTATACTTTCAAGAAAGGCTAATAGTTAAAAGCTGGAAATATGTTTTAAATTTTAAGCTGTAGTAGCACTAAGGACTGATTCCATACGTGTGGAATTATGCTCAGACTGCCAGGAGACAGACAAACTGATGTTAAGATTAGAATAGTATTAGAATTACAGTCTTCAACTAATTGAGTACTTTTCAGCTTTCTAACATCAGAAATTACCTCACTTGTGCATCATACCCTTCCTACACTGTCTTTCACTCCTGTCCCCATAGATGTGAGCATCATGGCGCTATTACATAGTTAACTATGTAATAGCAGCATGTGTAATATGTAATATGTAATGCATGTAACTATTACATAGTTAACTGCCTGAAGGCAGTTTCTGCATGGCTTTTATTCACCCCAGCATCTACTTTAGCAAAGCATGATTAGTAGTTAAAATTCAGTTCTACACAGATATATGCTATCTTCAAGTGAGGAGTCTGATGATGTTCACAAATGATAATAAAGCTGAGAATTGCCTAGAAAGCAGGAGAAAGAGGCATAGATTTGACTTAGATGCAGAAAATACACTGAAAATCACCTTGAGAGGAAAGAATTAAAGATACTCAATAGGAATCAAAGTCTGGAAACAAAAATAGTACCAAACCTAGAGCAGTAGCAACGGGAAGGGTGGCAAAGAGCAGCAATTCGATTAGATAAAACTCTGTAATTCACCAGAAATAAGTGTATTTTGATGCCATCTGTGGAAAATCATTGCATCACAGAGGATGGAAATAGTTATACCTGTCTATGATTCTTTTGAGACTACACCTGGAATATTGGATTCACTTATGGGAGACTAGATGACAGAAGAAGTATTCACATTTGGATGTAGTTCAGAGGATAGAAATTAAAGTGAATAACTTTGGAATGTTTAAAGAGTGTGATATATGCATAGGTTTTTTTATAAAGCTTATTATAAAATAGCAAGTAGCTAAAGCAGGATAATCCCTGCCCAGAAAATGCAGATTGTGTGTGCAGTAACAAATAATGGAATTACATTTTGAAAGTGTAGTGGCTTGAGTGTATGATAATTTCTCAGAAAAACTTCCTCACATAGGGGTTTATTAGTGTATCCAGCAAACTGCTAGTGCATGCTCTTTTTAGTCACTGGAATTGTACTGGTCAAAGTAAGTAACAAATATAAGGGGATTGGAAAGTTTAACATTCCCTACCTCATGTCTGATTCCATGTTTTGAACCAGCCAACAGATGTATTACTCTGTTAGGTCATCCTCAGGCCAAGCTTTGGCTATTATACAAGAATCTATCTTGAGTTAAAAAAAAGCCTGGGTGTGGTGCTGACGTGTAAAACACAGCAAGCTTTTGCAAGCCTGGAATTTCTACAGCAGCTTAGCAAAGCAAGTAGAGAACATGTTTACAGGAAAGCCACAGAAAATAGAGGAATATTTCACATAGGCGTTATCCTGATCCCTTGTCTAATGAAATCAGTGGTTGTCATTTAATTTCAGTGGAAAGAATCATGTGTGATACTGCCTAACATATAATGGGATCTTGTTTTACCTTAGCTGACATTATTTCCTTCTGTTCATGCATATTGTTTGCTTGCTGCAGGCACATATAGTGTGTAATTTTATGTGGGAGTAAATACAAATCCTTATATACTTGCACATTTATGAATGTAAACATTTTCTTTAAATAACAGAAAGAATTTCAGCATTCATCCTTAGACTTACCAAAGCAAACAGGGAATGGCCTAGAAAACATCACAGAGACACAGTGGCATAAATCAATGTAATTT
>JANHGB010047920.1:0-55447 GCA_026283785.1 Coracopsis vasa
ATACAAACTCTCCCCCCTTTTTTTTTTTTTTTTTTTTTTTTTTATGCCTATTCAAGACATTAGGAACTTTGTGGCTTAAAGTAACGAAAACTAAACCTCATATTTGTTCAAACCCAGAAAATTTTAATGGGTATATTTCTCTCAGAAGTATTAAAAGGTGTACTGAATAGAATTACTTCATTTGATAAACAGGAAAAACGAAGATGCACGTATGTGTTCTATATGACACTTCCAATATATAAATGAAATAAAAGACAGCAGCTACTCAGAAACATGGCTAAGGTGACATGAAAGAAAGGGATTACAGGAAAAAATGAAATTACTCATAACACTGTTAAAATCTTGGCATCACCTCCTGGTGAGTGACATTCTGGTTCTGATTGGAATAAGCTTCATCCTGAGCTCCTGCAAAAGCTCAGGGAAGCACCACACTAGAAAATAGGTCTCTTCTAAGACAGAAAAATACCCTAGGAAAAAGGTCTGAGACATATCACATAAGCTCACAGCATTTCTAGATGTATAAGTACATTGAAAATGCCCAGCTAGCTTTGAAACAAGTTCACAGACACGAATCCTTGCCTATTCACAGCACCATTTCTAATTTGAATCAGGGAACACAAATGAGGTTGAAGGTAAATGATCTGTTGAGTTAAAATTGGCTTTGTTTATGGGCCACGCAGACTTTCTCTGGCAGGTTCCGTAACACCACTTGCGGGCTTGTATGTATGATGCCTGGATACTAAGTGTCCTCCCAGCAATGGGTACCCTCCATGACACATGTTCTTATCTCCCAGTAACGGAAAATCAGTACTTCACCCTTCTGCGAGCAGGAATCAGAGTAAACCCTATCATTGTACTTTCCTGAGGGCTAGGAGCTGCAAAGGAACCTGGGTGTGTAAAGGAATCTTGTGTCCAGAGATAGCATCTGCCTTGGAGGCAAGTTACAGAGAAATTCAGTGTATTTGGCCCATTGCATTCAAGTGGTTAAGGTTGATTTTGAAGAGAATCGTAATGAAGATCCTTGAGCCTTATGAAAAGTGGCCAAAAGTAAGCCCTTTGCCTAGGTATTCTTGTCTGCTATATTAGCTTTGTTTGTCTTGTAGGCAAGGCATTAGGCTAGAATTAGTTTTTAGAGTGTTTTTCTTGAGAAAAGGCTGTGAAACATTTTAAAAACACAACCCTTAAGGAACAAGAAACTGACAGATTCAAAAGGCATACTCCGAAATGTCGTTAAAGATGCTACGTACAACCCCACTAAAATAAGAATTACTACTGAAGACCTAGTACTCATCCATAATTAACTTCACAGTGTCTTCTTCACAAGTGCATGGATTATAAAATGCTGTATAGTAACCTTCTTTTATTTGAATTTTTTTGCTTTTCTTGCTTTGTTTAGACACTATTGTAGCAGAAAAGAGGAGTGGGTTTGGGGGGAGGGCTAGTTTGTACACTTGTGAATATTTGAGCTGTGTTTAATCATCCTCATGTGTGAAATCCTTTATTAAAAAAAAAATCAGTTTATCTGATACTTACTGCTCTTTAGTACAGCACAGCTTGGTAGCACTAGGTACGTCTTGTTGAAAGTATGTCCATAAATATGTCCCTTGCAGCACAGAACAGCTTGTTAACTTGGCAATCCTCAGCAATTTGCTTTGAAAAGTTTGCCTCAGTTTTGATAGTCCAAATGTAGGGCAAAAAACTCTGAGTAACTTTTTTAGCTAATTTTACCAATTGACACTTTCCTCCCAGTTTTAACTGCCTGTTTACTAGAACAAAGAGCACAGTTCTTCTTCAATCTCAGTCAGTAAGCTTTTTTTTGCAAGGTTGTACTATTTTTAGTGGGCTGGAGTTACTGATTTTCTGTTTTCCTAATGTACAACCCAAAAATCCATTATCTTCAGAAAGTATTATTCTACAGTCTTAGCTATATATATAAACCTGGTGCCAGTATTATATAGGGGTTGTATTACTACAAATTTGCAATGCTCTCAATCTAAAGAGAATTACAAAAGTGGACAAATGCTATCTGTCCTTATGTCACAGGCAGAATAAGTGGGGTAGAGAGAGGGCAAGTAAATTGATCAGTACCCGAAGGCTACAAAGGATCAGCAGCCTTGAGAGAAGAACAGATTTTTGCATGGCTGATGCTGTTGAGAATTTCCACACTCCTTTGTTTTAGTAACACTTTTGGCTAGCTTTGATGGATATCCTTTGTAATGGGAGAATGCAAGTAGGATGCCTACATTACTTCTATACCAAATACATTAGGTTGGCCTATGGGAGAAACCCTGAAGTGAAAACTCTTGAGTTTATGTTCTAATTTAATCACATGAAGACTGTGATTGGAGATACTTCAAAGTGGGTTACGATGGTTAACTAAGTGAAAGATAATATCCCTTTGCCATTACTGTCTAGTAGGTCTCATTACTCCTCTGGGCATGCTCCTTAGAATAAATTGAAAGGATCCACTGAGAACCATTTTGCTTTGGGTTTTTTTTTAATGATTGCCAAAAGCTGTTTGCTAGAATAGTACAGAATGTTTACAGATGCCTTAGGAAGAAAACAGCAGAATGTGGAACTAATTGTGTTTATTCAAGATAATTATGAAACACAAATGACCATTACTTACAACAAGTCCCCTGACAGCTACAGTTTGACTCATGGGGCCAGGATCAAACTCAGAAAAGGCCTTAATGTTAAGTTATACTTGTCCATATGGACACCATGTATCAGTACTAGCTCTTGCAGTTATTGCTCTCGCCCAGTGCTCTTCCACCCAACTTGTTTTCAGTACAGAATAAGCACAGCTGCTAACTCTGAAGAGGAAAGGCAGGTGGAAATGATGAGTACTTCAGAAGGAAGATCTTGCTGGGGTGAGAAGCTCTGAGAAATGCAACCACAGACTCTTCTGGCATTTGAAGTAGAAGTTCTGTCATAGGAAAACAAACTAGCTTTGCTGCACCCGTAATGGCATTTAATCTCATCAAAGGATGGGATACATAAAGCAAATTTAAAGACATGACTATTAATTCCACTGTAAAGAATGATGATAATACTCGCTGCATCTGTGTTCATCCCAAAATGGTTTGTCAAGCCATCCCTATATAGGCATGTAAAACTGGTTATACATACTTCTTTCTTGCATAAGATAAAAGTGCAGTGTAGTGTAGAAATTGCATAAATGTAGGTGGGGAAGGAAAATTGTGAAAAATTTAATAGTAGGAAAGTTTTAATAAAATGGATGCTAGATGAAGGAAGCTAAATATAATCTGATACCCTGGTTTTGGGGGTTTTTATGAGACACCGACATGTACTTTTTTAATTGATCTAGGAGGTTTTCTCTAATAATATTCAAATGGTCAATATTGTCATTACAGTTTAATTTCATTTACTTCATTCTTACTGCTGCTGTAGTTAAATTGTTTTTGCTTTGGACAAAAAATGAGATATTTAGACTACCAAAAATTTATTAACATGTGGTCCTCATACAGAGAGGTCATTTATATTTTTAACAGTGTGAAAACATGATGCAGGCTGTACTGCTTTTGTTGATTTCATTTTCTGGCAACATACACAAAATCCAAAGCTCAGCAATGTCCAAAGGAAAAAAACAGCAAGTTCTTTATTGACTTTGGATCTTGTTTGCCCATATGGATGAGAACACACCTTGGTGAAATCCTGGCCATTAAATCACTGCGAGTTTTGGTTCAATGGTTACTTAACATACCATGCATGTAACTTATGTTGAATGTTATAAATCAGCATTCAGTGTAGATTTCAAAATTCCAGGGAAAAGGATGAGTGCTAGAACTAGCACACTAATACTGAATTGTTGATGAGGGTTGAAAGCCACCAGCAAATAAATTGTGACTGAAAAATGCCAGCAGCTCAAGGGGACCAGAAATGGTCTCAGCACACAGGTTGGATCTTAGCAGTCTGGGTCCCTGTTAAGTTCCCATGTTTCAGTCTTGGTGCTTTTTCCTGGGAAAGAAAATCTCCACTTAGCTCAGTGTTTAATATGGCCAGAAGAAATTGGACCGAGATCTCAAATTAATTGTTAAAAATTTTACAGATGGTTTATCACACCTCCTGTGGCTGTTCAATTTCTGAAGTAAGTAATAGTAAGTGCACTCATATTCGGTAATGAACCCCTCGTTGTCATTGTTTTTCCTTGCCCTTTTCTTTACTCTCTTCTCAAGGTACTGCCAAGACTGCAGGCTGTTTCCAGACCCCCCAGGTATGTGCTTAGGCCAGGCAGGAGCGACCCACCATGAACAGGAGTCACTTCCCTGGGGGAGAAAAAGAATTTTGAAGGAAAAAAAGGGACTGCCAACCAAGACCTTGCCTGTCCTGGGGAGCAGACACAGGCACTTGTCAGCCGTTTGAGGGCATGGCTTTGAGAGAGAGCACCAGGAGAGCTAGCTCCAGCAGCAAAGTCCATGTGCTGCTGGTGTCCAGGGAAGCACCCTGGCAAGGTCCCCTCCACCTTCCGCTGGGCTCACAGCAGAACCAGAGACTTCTCTGTGTGTAAATGAGTCCACGTTATTTCAGGTGGACTGAAGTGATTCATGGTCCTGGGGTGAATTTGGTGACTATTTTTTTGTCATTTAAAAGAAGCAGGGAATTAGAAGAATTCAGAAAATTTTTACTGTAACATTTCTGCTTTGAATTTTTTCATCTGATGGGTGATACAGCTATTAGAAGACAAACTGATTTTTAAAGGACTCAGAAGAAACTCAGAATGAAATTTAACGTATAACTGTGTCAAATAAAAACTTTGGTAGGGGTTGAAAAATTTTCCATGAGTTTTCATTTAATAGCTTTAAATAATGTTTTTACTTAGACCCAAATCTACCTTTTCTCATTGATTTTTCTGTTCAGCCGATTTACACTGGAGTCTCAGTCCCTCCTGGTGACAACGCTTTTCACTGAATGTTACAAGGACCAGTCTGTGCCGAGTTCACCAGATCCCCAAATCACGTTTTTAGCCAGAAGGAAGCCTTACCTCTGCCCTATGAGTACAATGCCTTTTTCTATCACTACAGGTACAGGCTGAAGGAATATGTGAGGAAAAGAAGGTGGAAAAGCAGAAGGCAAATAGTATCCTGGGATGAGCAGTTTATAGTAGCGAGAGCTCCTTGGATCTCTTGTCCAGTGTGTGTGGACAAGGAAAAGAGTGGGAATTAATTTAACTAGAGCTGCAAAATAATAACAATAAAAAAATTAATAGTAAAGCTCGCCAAAATCTCCTGATCTGTTAGGAAAGTAAACCCACAGCCTAGTGAGCTTTATCTCTAAATGCACATTTGAGTAGCCTGACTTCTCAGAGGTGGCTGTAAACAGCTTTTAGTGATGGTATTTAACTGGGCAGAACTGGAGAGAAAAGGACCTTTGCTTGCCTTCCCTTCCTTGATGGTCGTACCCCATAAGGGTTAATGAACTGGCCGCCAGCTGCCGGGCCGCTGTAAGCACCCTGCTTTTCTCTTGGCCGCCAGCTGATCCCCTCACCAAGCCACCAAGGTGAGAGTTCACAGACAGAGGTGGATGAGGTTAAAGATAATAAGAGTCTAAACATCCACAGGGAGTTCAGCTCATGTACAAAGTCATAATTACATAAGCCATTACCATTGCCCGGGTGAAAAGAAATCACAGCAAGCAGGAGCAGAAAACATTTGCAAAGACAGGCTTAAGAAGCAAGGATGGAAAATATCAGCCTTTCTCCAGTGGATGCACTGTGGCTTTAGCAAGGCTATAAAATGAGGATTGTTTGGTTATTCAAGTAGAAACCTGTTAAATGGATAACCTTGTTGCAACAATTTCCAATTTTTTTAGTAGGTCTTTTCTTTCAACAGGTATTGATTCAAGCAGCCTCTGCTATTTTTATCAAATGCATTTTAGAGCCACAGAAAATGCCACTGAGGATTTAAACCCGGAGTAAGCTACAGATGCAGTGTTTGTAGTACACTGCTTGCTGCTTTCACAAGTTGGACAAACCTCATACATTATGGGCCAAATTATGCCCTTGGATGAGTATGACTGATTCCCACTGCTGTCAATGTGGCTGTCATAGAAATCTGTGGGAGACCAGCTTGTGCATCCAAAGAGGAATCTGGCCTAAAATCTATTGTGCTCATATTCCTTGTTACTTAGATGTTTCTCATGTCTGCCTAACTCACTCTTTTTTTTTTGTCAAGATAAAATAAACACATTTAAAGATATTCTTAGGAAAAAAAAGAAAAAAAGATAAAAGACCTCTAGTACTGCATTGTTTTGTTTGTGTGTCTGACTGTAATTAATGGATGTTCTTTACCCAAGGTTTCCTTGAAAAGTCCCATCTAGATGAGTTTATAGAAATCTAGTGTTTCTGCAGCCTTTTGAGTTTTGGACAGGCCTGGCTGATATCCCCTAAAAGTGGGAAAACATGGTCATTTTCCCCCAAATTTTACTCTGTCAACTCCCAGTTGCACATCAATGCTGCCCTCCCCAGAGAAAATGCCTAAAACAAGCTATTCAGGAAACAGTCTGCAGCCTCCACGATGCAGGAGCATCTCCCTTCTTCATTCAAGTGGCTTGTCTGGGAGTAAAGGATGGAAATAATTTGCAAATATAAATTGCAAATATAAACTACAAGGAAAAGACAGTTTTGGGCTGGGTAGCCCACATGAAACTCATACCTTGTGGATTGCCCATGGGTACTACTGTACTGTTGTGAGGCTGCATGGATGACAGCAGGAAGCATAGAGCTAAGTGACAGCTCCTCTGGAGGCACTCCCACTGGTCCCTCTGAATGTTTCAAGGTGTCCTGGATACCTCTGTGAGCCGGATATCAAGCTCAAGATTTACTCCTCTTTGCACAGTTGCTTTGAATTTATTTTATTCCTAGGCAGCTAGTTGGAGTGGTAAATTTTTACATGCATTCAACATTGTCATAGTCATATCTTGCCTGAGGGCATATTGATCCTTGTTACCATATTGACTTGATGCTTCTACATCTGCCAGCAATAGGTCTACACTTTTTTTTTTTCTACCAAGATTGCACATTTTCCTTCTCCTGCCCCAAATCTCCTTCAAAAGTCTCCTTTCATTAACGTTAAGCCCTTTTTTTTTCTTTTTTTTTTTTTTCTTTTTTTTTGTAGTGCATCTTTTTAAAAGTGTCCGTGTTTTCTCAGGTAAAGATTGTGCAATTGTTGTGGTTTAAACCAGCAACAAAGACAGCAACCAAGCACCACACAGCTACTTGCTTATTTCCCTCAAAGTGGGTTGGGGGAGAGAATTGGAAGGGTAAAAGTGAGAAAACTCATGGGTTGAGAGAAAGACGGTTTAATAGGTAAAGCAAAAGCTGCGCACACAAGCAAAACAAAACAAGGAATTCATTCACCCCTACCCATCAGAAGGCAGGTTTTCAGCCATCCCCAGGAAAGCAGGTCTCCAATGCACATAATGGTTACTTGGGAAGACAAAACCATCATTCTCTATGTCCCTCCCTTCCTTCTTCTTTCCCAGCTTTATACGCTGAGCATGGAATCGTACGGGATGGAATATCCCTCTAGTCAGTTGGGGTCAGCTGTCCTGTCTATGTCTCCTCCCAATTCCTTGTGCACCCCCAGCCTACTTGCTGGTGGGGTGGTATGAGGAACAGAAAAGGTCTTGGCTTCATGTAAGTACTGCTCAGCAGGAATTTAAACATCCCTGTGTTATTGTCATTGTTTTCAGCACAAATCCGAAAAACAGACCCATAATAGCTCCCATGAAGAAAGTTAACTTTATCTCAGTCAAAATCAGTGTTTTCTCCACCCCTTATTCCATACCGTTTATGTTGTGCTCAGGTCCCACACTAATACATCATAATTAAACACCACACTTCTTCCCATCTTTTGATAGAATACACAGATATCATTCCCCTAGTCTATGGACCACTCCCATAAAATGTCTACAAAATGTTCAGAAATATCCACAAAATGTCCACTGGGTGCAGCCGTCACCTGACCTGAGCTGGTTTTGGTATCCCATAACTCCATGCAGCACATTTCCCCTACTGTCGTGAGTGACCACTGTAACAGGTGGAGCCCAAGGTCATGGACTAAGTGAACTCAGTGTACCTTCTCCACTGTGGACTTATACTTGGGCCACAATTCCTTTAGAGGTATACCTGCTATGGCACAGACATTACCAAGGCCAACAATGCTTTGAGAGGTACCTGCCCTGGCATGGGCTAATTCATGGCCAAAGACACTTCAGGGTGTCCTGCTCCCACATGGACTCATCCGCAAGTCATAGTCCCTTTGACTTGGGTTCACACTGGAGTTCTAACCTGTCCAGTACAGCAGTATAGCAGCACAGGAGCAGTAGTGATGTCCTGGCCATCTGCCCGCCCAGGCAAATCTCTGTTTTTTTGGTAACATTGCTGATATCAAAATGTTCCCAGGCACAGCAGAGTGAGATGATAAGAACTACAGCAGTACAGCAAGCAGCAAAAGCAAAAAGCAGCCACTAGCAAGCACTAGATTCTAACATACAGTAAGGCAAGCAAGTCTTATGACAAGCACAGGAGCCTGTCAGTTAAAAGCTAAGCAGCAGTAACAGCTATAAATTTAATTTAGCACATTCCAGTCAGTTCTGTTGCCTTGAACCCTTTGAGCCCTATGCTGGGTGCCAAAAGGGACTGTCATGGTTTAACTGGCAACTAAGCACCACGCAGCCACTTGCTTAATCCCCTCAAGTGAGATGGTGAAGAGAATCAGAATGGTAACAGTGAGGGAACTTGTCAATTGAGATGAAGACAACTAGATTAATAGGTAAAGCAAAAGCCGTGCACACAAGAAAAGCGAAATGAAGAATTCATTCACAACTTCCCATGGGCAGGCAGGTGTTCTGCCATCTCAGGAAATCAGGGCTCCATCACACCTAACCCTAACCCTTTCCTTTTTCTTCCCCAACCTCGTAGGCTGAGTGTGGAGTCATACAGTGTGGAATATCCCTCTAGTCGGTTAAAGTCAGCTATCCCGGCTGTGTCCCCTCCCAGCTCCTCGTGCACCCACTAGTCACTGGTGGGGTGTGTGAGAAGCAGAAAAAAACATTGACTCTGTATAAGCACTGCTCAGCAATAATGAAAACATTCCTCTATTATCAACACTGTTTTCAGCACAAATATAAAATGTAGACCCATACTAGCTCTTATGAAGAAAATTAACTTTATCCCAGCCAAAACTAGCACAGCAATCTTTAGCGAAAAGAAAGGCTTGAAAGATAATTTGCAGCAGAACTTCCTTTCTAAATTATAAATACACAGAAAGCATGTTTTGTATTTGCTTTTCAGAGCGAAAGAAACAAAGCAAAGGGGAAGTTACCTGTTCATTTATAATTAAATCACTGAAGAATAGAAAAGCAGCAGCAAATTGGTCCTTGGCAACTGTCATGCTTGTAGCAGGAGAATGGCCACTGCAGTCAATTTCTTATTTTCACACATGTTCTCCATACAATTTCAACTATAAAGGTCACTAACTAAAGGCAGATGCTAAAGTGAGTCCAAAATAGTTTTTGCTTAACTTTTAGCATTTACTTAACTGATTACTAGTTACAAATCTGACACACGGCAGACATAACAGTGCTCTCAAGGAGATTAAAAGATTAGTCACTCACTAGCTTAATCAGATTAATCAGAGATTTTGAACACAATATATAATTCTATCTACAGAGGGAATACATGATAGCCACATGGTAGCCTAATTTGGGAAGGGATACTAGGGATGGACAGATCCAGACAAAAGAGGGAAGAAAAAATTGCTAGTTATCACAAGGATTTTTCTATGTACTGCACTTGTAATACCACTTCGAGACCTTATATTTTCTGGTGGAATTAGAAATTCATACAATATAACACCAACATCAGATAGTAGCTTATGCGAAGCTATAAGACAACTAATATAATGTCTTGATATAAGCTTGGTATACAATTAATTTCATATTTGAAATTGTGTTTTTAATTTGTAGGGAGAAGTTATTTCTTTTTTCTTTGGATGTCACAGCATCCGGGGTCTGAAACATAAACTGTGGAGGACTCTGTAAAATATTAAAAGCTTTGTGACAAAATTGGAAGATGGCATTTGATACCGTAAATTATTCTAAAGTAGAAAAAAACCAAATAAATCTGTTGTCATTTGTGAGAGCTGCCAAAGCATTTAAACCTAGTTTTACCTGTGGAGAAATCTAGTATTTTTAAATAAAACACATGCTTCTCTTCAACATGGTTTGAATAAAGGGAAAAATGGGGTGGAATCTCAGCTCACAGAAACTGAAGTTTTCCTGTAGTAGAGGTACTTAACAACTGTAGTATTTCTACCAACAATTAATGAAGGACATCATAGACAACATTCATTAGTATGAGCCCTGTATTTACATGTAAAGAAAGAGAGCAAGGAAAAGCAGCATAACCAATGCTATCTTAACCCATCACCCCCTTCCTAATGAAACCCCAGAATGTTCTCTTCTTTCTTAATGATTTTTTTTTCCATTTTCCTGGTTTTTTTTTTCCATTTCTGGGATAGTGACCATAACAAGTTCCCTTAGCCTTTCCTGAGGTGTCTGTCTGGTGTCTGAATCGTATTCCCTGACTTCCAGTCTTCAGAAAAGAAGGACTTTTGAGAAAGAAACAAAAAAATTAATCTCCATGTGCTTCAGGAAAGACACCATAGCTGGAAGTAGGCCAGGTTTTCACTCTGAAGGATGCTCTGTGCTTGGCAAAGCCCAGAAATGTGTGTCTGCAATGGTTCTTCTGATAAGATTTTGAGATTTAATAATTACAGTTCTTTAAAGGAGGAACTGCAGCTTAGTGGGAACATAGCAGCTAACAAGGAAAAACCGTGTTACCAGCAATTAAGTGATTGTTATGCAGAAACTGCAAAAAGAAAACTGAACTCTCAGAGAGAAACACTCAAACTGTGCAATCTGGCAGCCTGCACTGAGGGTCACACGTGCAGTACATGCATTAAATGAGTCGAGGTGAGCGTCTGTGCTACGTGCAGGCTGCCGATGCTCCTTCGGCAAAGAGCAACTGTAGGATCGCTCTTTGCCGAGAGGATTCAACAAACCTATTTACAGGGGTCCACTGACAGACTCAGCATTTGCCATCACCTCTCCGGTGGCTTTTCTGTTCCCCCTCCTATCCTGCCCCAGACCCGATGTGGTTTCCCTCGGCCAGTTCCTCTTCCCCCAGCCCTGGCAGTCAGATTTCAGCCACACAACCCATGGTAACCAGCATCCCATCACTGCTCTCCGACAGGAGAAACACAGACACAGACACAAAGCTGCCTTTGGAAAAACAGCAATCACACGCTCAGGCTTTGCTGTAAAGAAAGAACGTGCTGAATTAAAAATGTGCCAAGAGCAACCAGGATGGCATTGCTTTATTTTCACAAAGAAGTCTCTCCTAATTGCACATTAACTGTCTTTTTGCAAGCAAACTTGTTTCCACCTAACGCTGTCAGTTGCAGGAGTGTGTGTGTGTATATGTGTGTGTGTGTTGGGGACGGCGGGGGGAGCTGCTTTGTGGCAGTGTCTGTACGTCTCATGCCTGCGCTGATGGAATTATTGTTTATTTTTTTAATTTTCAGAGGTAGGTTGATGACAGCTGAAGAAGACTGTATTTGCTGAAGAGCAGCATGATGGTAGAGAGGAGCGGAGCTCCTGAGGGAGATCTAATGGTGCCTCTCCTTCCTGCACAGAGATAAAGACTTATAATAAGCGTGTATGTTCACCATCTGGCTCTGTGCATGTGGTCCTTATGGAGGCGAAAGCAGCACAATCTGTAAATGATCAGGAGCCATCGCACTCTCTCCAGAGAATCCACGATGCAATCAAGGTGACAGATGGCATGGCCGCTGCTGTGGCCTCATGGAGAAGATCAAAATCACCTTCAATAAACTCTGACTGAAATGGGCATGAGCACCTCAAAAAAGTCAGTTTGTCAGTCAAACTGCGACAGCAAGCTGCATTGGGGAAACATAGCGGCCAGCTCTCTGTTTTCAATCGTTTCCGTCTGACTGAGCCTGAACTATGATCTTTCTCAAATTGTCCTTTCTGTTTAGCTGAAGCAGGCCAGCAAATTGCCAGATTCATAGCTTTATTGAAGGAAATTGAAAACATGATGTCCTCAATTCAAGGGACAAACAGCTGGCAGGTGCTTGGACACCCAAGCACATAAAATGGACCCCTAGTCTTTTGGACAAGTTTGTCCAACTTTAGTAGGAATAAATATAAATATATTATAAAAGAGATATAATAAAATTCCAATTTAGGCAGGGTTTATCAGGCATTAGCTGACAGCGATTATATGACTGCAAATGAACCTTGCACCATGTATTAAATGCTGAGTTTTCCCATTTATGCTAAATATTCCACATCTAAAGCTAATTATAGTGATTTTTGTTACCCCGTTTTCAGATGAATATCTTAGTATAGCCCTTTTGCCTCAGCTGCTTATCAAGTTCAGGCACTAAGGGCCCAATCCTGCAAGGTTCCCAACACCCCTCCTTGACAAGGTGGCTCAGTACCTTACAGGATCTGCTTTCTGAGGCCAGACCCTCCAGATCACTCACTGTGTGCTGGCAACCTGGCCCCTCCACCTACACCTACACCTACACCACCAGCAGCCCCAAATGCCAAATTTCTGCCATTGTGCGGGCAGGAGGTACCTACCAGGTGTTTTCTCTTATTTGTGCAACTGTTTGAGCAACCAAGGGGCTAGGTGAGCTTCCCTGAATGCCATGGTGAAGAAATATACCCATTCCTCTTTCTTTCCTATGTCTTTCTATTTGTAATTCTTATTTTTACTGTGTCCTTAGCTTGATTATCTCACTTTTTTAAGTGAAGCTAAAATAATGCACTTCCAGGCTGAAGTGCTATGGCCAAGCTGAAGCAAGAAGGGCAGACTGGGAAGTAACAGAGGAAGAGAAGGGCAGCCTTCCTCCTGCTTGTGGAATTCTGCCCCAAGATCTTCCTGGGGCCCACTGCGTGTCTGCTTCGGTATGAGAAGTGGATGGACGGCTGTGTCCCTGCTCCATGTGGCAGATGGTCACTGTCTTTCTCGGTTTGCTTGTTTGCATGTTTGATTTTCTACCGCCACATTTTAAGAAGTCCGTGTCGCCCTTAGCCTTCCCAGCTACTCATTTCTAGCTTTGTTACTCGTGAAATATTCTAGAAAGTCCTTTAGCCTAGTTCAAAGTCTGTTAATGGCAGAGAGTCTTTTCGCCAGCTTCACTGGGTTTGAATAAGTCCTTGGCACTTCTCCGTAAAACAGAGCATTATCAAAGGCAATTTTAAAACTTTTATTTTTCAGTTGAGTGTGGAGCACTGGTCCCATTTTAAACTCCAGGTTCCTGTTCCATTTGATTGATTCTGCGCGTATAGCTGACCATCCTGGACTGCACATTTTACAGCTGCAAAATAAATAATAAACCAGTTGCATCTATACTAGCTACCCCTGCTCCTCTCTACCAACGTTATCTTTTTGCAAGTATGGGAGAAAAGCTAAGCTCCCTCTCACCAGTACACAAATGCCAAGAGACTGCGACAGAAACGGTCCACTGTAAGCACATCATTTTCACCAGGCAGAACAGTGTTTTGTTACTCCAGCACTCTGGGAGTTGGATAAAAAGGCAGTGGCAAAGTCTTGCTCTGACAAAGTACGAGGTGGTGCTAGGAGAATGAGGAAGTAGTTTTAGAGCTAGACTACTGAAGGTTTCTGCTGTCTCTGTTGAGAAGTTTGATTTGGGATTATAAGGTCTTACACTACTTTCTCCTGTAATGTGGTACCAGGGAGCACAGTAGACCAGGTATATGAACAGTTTCTCTCAGAGCAGAACTTTTTCACAGTTGACTGTGCTGCTGGTGTCCAGTTTATCCTCAGGGAAACATCTGAGTATTGCACGGATGTTTTCTACGGTGCAGTTGCCAAGACGGAGTTAACATAACAGTGTAAAATAATAACTACAATACTATAAACTTGAGGTTCTTATGTGGACAATGTCAAAATATCTGAATATTTAACATCTTTATTATAGCAACCAACCTGTGTGGTGAGACATTGAGGCGTTTGGACACTGAGATTTTGAAACTAAAGTATTTTGAAAAAATAACGCCCTTTGCCACAAGCAACAGAGAGATCTGGGGTCTCTCTCAGTTGTAAATAAACCCGGGTAGTTTTCTGTCTTGGATTACCTCCTTAGTCCTATTTTATTTGTTGTTTGTTTCTGACACTGATCACAAAGGGAATAGCAGGGAAGTCTGCTTTGCTACACTGGTAAAAAAGACAAAGTCCAGGTCAGGTAATTTTGTTGACAAGCCTGAGTCCACAGCTGTGCCCTTGTTATGAAGTTTATTTTCCTGTATCATGATCTTCAGCAGGTTTCTGGATGGACTCTGTCTGCTGTTGGAGAAGAGGCCTGAATGAGTTCCTGCGTGGGAAGAGGAATGTGAAATCACCTTCAAGAGAATGTTTTGAGTATAATGAATGTGTTTACCTTGTGTTTAGTGAACAACAATGCATGTCACACAATGCATGGCAAGTTTCAATGGACACATGCATTATATCAATGGAGGAAAAGCCAGGCCAAATCAAAATTTGTCACTACGTTGCTAAGAAATCTGGAGGTCTCTCCCCAGCAGAGAGAAGTTTGACTCAATGTGCAGAAATTTGATGTCATATATTATCAGGAGGAAAAAAGAATAGGTTTCTAGATTAATTGAATGAAGAAGGGAAATTTAGGGCCAGAAATGCTTTTGTCCTTGAATGTTCTTTTATTGTATTCCAAATAAGGACTCTGTGTCACGGACCTGTGAATACAAAGACTGCTTTTAAATCTCTGCTTCTTGCATGACTGACACTTATAATTCAGTAACATCTTTCAAGATATCCTGTGTGCACATTTATTTCAAAATAATGTATTGAACCTGTAAAATCTTATTAGAATATTTTTGCTGCAATTACACTTCCATATTCTGTGATCAACATTTAAGTTGATTGTCCCTTTTTCAGTATGACCTTACACCACGACAGCAGAAAGACAGCACAAATACAGTGACAGTCGCTGTCTGAAATTAAACAGCTTTTACACCACGTACTGTGAGTATTTTGTTACATATTGATGGAGGGGATAGTTGATTGTTTTCTGGAAGAAAAATACAGAATTTGGAGCCTAGCAACGTTGCCTGGGGAACATTTAATAATATTGCCATGCTTGCCACATACCAGGGAAAAGAACTTCCCAGCTATGCCTAGAAACCCAGGATCACTCCTTCACCTTCCTTTTGTTTGCTTGCTTTATCTCTTTGACTCTCTTTCTAATTGGATAAAACATATTGCTTTAATCTTTCTTGAAATAATTAAAATGGAAGGAAATCAAGAAAAGGGAAACATCAGCATAGAGCAACCCACTCTCAGGAGTGGAGTCTCTTCCATTGGCAGTTCAGGGCAATTTCCATTTCAGTTCCCTGGACAGCTTTATGAGGAAATGGGATGTTCTACTTCCATGGTTATCATCGCAGCAAAGGCAATGAAATATCCCCTTAAGAGGAGGTCAACAGAGTCCAGTATCAAGAGCAGGAGGTTTCAATGGAGAAGAGAGGATAAGAAAACTGAAATAAAGGATTGATTTCAAATGCCAATGCCAGTGCTTCATATATACGACTGTCTTTCATCTAATGAAAGTACCTCATAAAGGGTAAAAAAGTAATTCATAAATAAAGAAGATTTCTTGTGCATGTGAACCAACATGAATTTCTTTAACATGAATTTTCATTACTCTGATCAGGTATCACCAGGAAAGGAGAACAGCTATGAAAATGTTCTACTGTGAATTTTTCTTTTAAAATTTCTGGAATGTCTCATATAGTCTGTATGGTGGCTATTCAGCATGAACTGAAATACAGATAAAATCAAACTGGTACGGAGTGGCCATTTGGAAATATTTGGGGGTGTGGATTAAGATTGCAAAAATTGATATGGGCAAAAGGGGAATGTTTTGCATGCAATTTTTCTTTTGTGCTTGTGCACACATTTTTACCACCACAACAGATAGACAGATACATCTGTGGATGGTATTAAATAGCTACAAAAAACATATCCCTGTTTAAAAAGGTTCATTTACACCGTGGTCTCAGCCTGATTTCTAATTGTTCATATACTGTTATTTCAACATAAAATCCTGTAATTGCTCCTGTGGTGGGAGCAGATTAGTGAACTCAGAATAGTCGATCTAAACAGAGAAAGCTGAAAGCTTTCAGCTGAAAGCTGAAAATATTTAGTATGATTGTGTTATATTTTGTGCTATGAATGTACCACAAACCTCTCAGATCATTATGGACTTGCATTACTATTTTAACAGCAGCTGCTATGTCCGGGTAGTACATGAGTTCTGCTCCTACCTACCTGCAGCTCCACCAAAGCCACAGAATGGACGTCTGATAAGAGGAAATGTATTGCTTTGTATGAGAAAAGGTACTTTCTTTGTCTGGCAAACCACTCCTTTTGTATGCACATCAACCAGATGGCCATTTCAGTTTGTCTCTGACTGTGAATCAGACAATATGGCAGAATTAAGGGAAAAGCAAAACCTTCCCCTCCACCCCTCCTCTCTGTACATAAAATTAGAAATCAACAACCTTTAGGGAGATTTAATTTTAATACTTCATTCCTTTGGTAATTTAGAGACTTCTGACTTTCTCAGTCAGTTACTGTGCATCACTGTCGTTAAGGTTTGTGACTAGTTAAATGCTTAAGGACCATGAGACAGAAAAAAAGGGGGTAAGAGATTAAATAAAAAAAGGAAGTGTGAAAGGCAGTGGTTATAAAAAAAAAAAAAAAAGAAAAAAAGAAAGAGAAAAAGAAAAAAAGGAGGTGTTTTTTGTGCTTTAATTTGGTACAAACTACATTTTTCATGGTAAGTTTCTTGATGGTATGAGACTGTCACTGCAGTTCTCTTTCACCTCATACCAAGAAGTCTGGAGTATTGTTGTAGGAACACAGGAAGTTCTCTGCTGATGGTCTACCCTATTTTATCCTGCTTTGGAGATCCTTCTGCAAATTTTGGACAGCTACATCATTATCCTGCAAAATTTACACAGGATTTAGAAAACCAATTTGTTTCTGGACCAGGGGGTGAAAGGCAACTCCCACACAGGTGGAAAAGGTGACATGATCTTGATACATAAATTTGATGGGTTCAACTGGAGAGTAAGAAACAAGGTGAAGAAAGAGGGCCACCACAAACCTCGGTAAAACTAAACCTTAAAAAAAGACTGAAAACTGCAGCAGGACCCCTAAGACCTTGGCTGTTGGACTTATAGGGCAAAAAAGCCTTACAAGGTTTACAAGAGACCTATGTACACAGCATGTAGTCACTAAAATCATTTAGAGCCTCCTGACACTGTTCATTTGACTTATTTAGCGTAACTGTGTGGAATAAAATTTTACAATAGCTACAAAAAGACCCAAAGCCACTATGCTAGGAAAAAACAAACAAACAAACACACAGACAAACCCCCGAAATCCTGGTCCCTGGTAGGAGATGGCAAGTCTATATTAATTCCTATGCTTGACTGAGGTTAATTTTGCACTTTTCCAGATGCCGTACCAGAAATTTTCAAACATTTAGATACTGATTTTGGCACATCTCTCAACACAAAATGATCTCTGAGTACCAGCAACTTTTGCTATGTAATACAGTGATAGCCACGTGCAGTTGTGAAGAGACACATACTCCTTGAAGCTTGTACCCATATTTTAGTAACGGCTAAAATTAAATCTACAGTTTGACCCCTCAGTTTGCCTGCTGTTTCCACCTACTTGTAACCAACGTATCAGGAAATATGAAGGTATTTCTCTAATATGCGAGTAACATAACATCCTCTTGGCTCATAGAAGATGTGGAAGAATGACTGTGAAAGTTTGTGTAAAATTAGGTCCTATGAAGTAATGAAACTGAGCCCTTTCAGGATTCTTTCTACAGTTGGCAAGAATTTCAATCGACTTCTGTTAAAACAGAGTTTCAAATCCTGTTTTAAACTTTGTGTTAGCAAACACTGTAACTTCATTCATGTGACACTTAACATCGAGGACAATAAAGAGCACTTTCCAATGCATCCCTTGTTGGACATTTTGAATTTATGCCACCAGTGACAAAAAGCAATTGTATTTCACGGTTTCCTCCATGTTATATATACCTAGTTTTAGTTCAGCTTTAACAAAATTCACTCAGTATTCCATTTATACATACAAATTTTACCAGAAAGCATGAGAAGAAGAGCAGTAAAAAAAATTTGGGAACATATAATTTATTACTGAGTATGACTTTAAAGAGAAATCAGGGTATAGGTTATAAATAATTAAATTTCAAGAGAATCTTAAGGCTCTAGAAATTGGATTTCCTGAGGCTGGCTGCTGTTTTAGTAAAAGTAAACATAACAACAGGCAAAAAAATGAGACCTTCTGGAGTTTTGAAATTATTAAAGTTATTAGTTTCAATTCTTATGCATTAACTTCTGTTGAGAAAATGTCGTGAGGGCCAGCAGACATTTTACTAAAGTTTAGTAGGAGATAGCTTTTACTCTAAAAGTTGGAGGGTCAACTTGCCAACACAGAGAATGGAGAAGATAGAAGAAAGAATCAATAATCAGTATTTCAAGCATAAGATATCTGCTTATAAAATCTTGTAAGTGTGAAATTGTGACTGAAATATTATAGATTTTCTGTTAATGAAGCAAAATCTAAAAAAATGTTGCGTGAGGGTTAGTTGAGTTATTTTTAAATGAATTTTCTAGGTGGGAAAACTCAAAAGGTAGAAGAAGCAAACATTCACGTAGTTTGTGAGTTTCCCCTCTGTCTCAAGACTTGTATTCTGAGATTTAAACACTCAGGCTAAAGAGCCTTGATTTGCAACAGCATTTGGTACTCATTTTCAGCGTTACATTAGATATCTTTCACTTTACAAGCTTAAGTTTTATCGCTTCTTTAATCTGCTTAGGTCAAGTAAGATATCCATTACAGTCTGAATGCTGACAGATCCTTGAAAAAACTGTGAAATTAAAATACCTCAGTGCAAATCTAAGATCTATGGGGAATAACCAGTTCTGATGAGGAGTTTCTTTGAACATCAGTGTTCCTGTCTGCAGAAATGAGACTGTAATATGTGATTCGTTTTCAAAGTACCTTGAGATCTGAAATGTCTGAACATATGATATAATAAGTAGGTTTTGTTATCAGTTAGTAGTGTATTGTTTGTACCAGATGTATTAGAGAAAGACAGAAGAGATCATGTGATGTGTGGTATGGAATAAACTCCCCAAGGGAAATTCCTTCTTTATCCATGACAATTTTACCTAAATGCAGAGGAAAAAAAGAATGGCATTCTGAAAAGACTCTGGTCACATTGCTTTTTCATCCAAAGAGTGGTAGAATTAACATGTTATCTGGTACACAGTAACTGGGAGGAAGAATACATTTGCCAGCATATCTGCATTTTGATACTCCTGCCATATAAATCTGATGCACTAGATATCAAATGCAAGCACAAGAATCTGCATACACATCTTTATCAACATTATAATACAAAGAAAGAAAACTGTTGGTTTGCTTGATGATTAAAGAAAAATCCCTAACGGGCAGGAAAATTTTCGCTAGGTATCTGCAAATCTCCGCACCATTCTCTTACTGGGTGATCTGTAATCTTATTCTGAAGTCACTTCAAACCTATGGAAGAAAATCCCAAAGGTCAACAAAACAAATAATTTTTCTTCTTTGAACTGGCATGCAATTTCTACATTAAATAAAATTTATACCCCTACATAAACAGACTGCTCAAAATTAATGTCTTCCTACCTTTATCCAGTTATCTTCTCATGATTTTAAATAATCAGAAGTCATAACTTCTGGTATATGAAGACCTGAGTGTTTTATATGTTGTTATCATTCCTGAGGATGGCTTCCACAGATGCATGTATAGCCAGCAGTGTGTGTGTTTATATCGTCTCTCTACTAACTACTAAACCACTGGAGACAAAGCCACGTCTTGAGCAGTTCTTAAGTACATGAATAACCTTAAGCACATGACTCATTCTGTTGATTGGAATATCATCTCATGCATTTAAAGTTATATACATGCTGAAGTGATTTGATGGATCAGGGACAAAACAAGTAGGGACTGTAGCACTGTGAAGCTAATGATGCTCTTGTTGTAAGACTCGTCATCCCGGGTTTTGCATGAATTTTAACAAAGTAGAGCATTTGTGATTAGTGGGAATTCTTTAAGGTTTATTTTAATTTGTTTGATTTTATTCCATTGTGCATGGCCCATTTTTATGCTTGTGTTTCCAAGGAAACAGTTGTAAAGTGGAATTTGATATGATGTGTTATCAGGTTCCTTGTCAGCAAGTTTCAAGTGATGGTTATGAACTTGACAAATTAAGTTTGAAAAAATTATGATTTGAGTATTAAGATAGTGCTACAAGTATAATGTTTGTTGTCATGTGAATTATGTTCTAATGCTTTAATGTGGGGCGGAACAGAGAAATTGTTCTGATCACTACAAGGAGGTCATAATATTGATAGCACACATCTAATATACAGTGTACGCAACATTGGAAGAAATGGTTGAGTATGCTGCTGGTTTGATATAATCTCATGAGAAAGTACATTGAGTTAAATTAGATGGACTCCGTTTAAGAAGCCCTTTATCTTTACTAGATGGCTAAAAGTAAAAGAAAAGTGAAATCTAACTAGGGGGACCTGTGTCTTATATACCAAAATACAAGTGGGGGTTGCAAATACAATAAGTCTATGTGGATGCAGTACTTTGGATGATATTTACAATCTGTTAATTGCTGTGCAAGCACAAACACAAATGTTTATTCCAAAACATTTGTACAAATGTGTTTAAGAGAGCAACAAACAAACTGAAGTTCTGTTCCTCAACTCTTCAGCTTCTTTATTATTCTCATTGCAATAGTGAAGGTCCCTTGAGTAAATCCACAACAAAAAAAAAAAAAAAGGGCATTGCTAAAAAAAAAAAAGATATTCATGAAAAATACTCTATATCCAAGTTTGTGTCTGTGACATTTTTCACAGTTATTGACCTCAGGACAAAGTTGACTAGGAAACTCCAAACTCATACTGAAGATTGTTTCACACAATACTGTTTTTCAATGGTCAGAGGTCTCTATCTTAATTAGAGCCTGAGGAACAGGATTGCACAGGAAACTTAATGCCAAGCAAGGAGTCAAACCTGGGTTTTGTCAGCTGTAGGCTATTGCCTTAATGCCTGAGCTGACCTTCCTCTCCCAATTTACAAGTGATGTGAAAATGACAGTGAAAAAATCTAAAATGGGGATTATTGAAATGTTTACATCTTGACATCTTCAGAACACAGAATTCTCTCTGCTTTTTCTTGTTCCAGTTTCATAAATTCATAAACTTCGAAATCCTAGCTTTTTTACACATGAGAAAGTGCCTGCTCCTGATTTGGTGTTCGTACCTTGAATCTTTAGCAAGTGTGATCCCAGGGAGGTGAATCTTAACACTTGAAAAGAATAAATGCTTTCCCTGTAGACTAAAGTATTTGCAGCAGCCCAAAGGTGTGTAATTTTGAATGTTTTTTGGAAAGATTTCTGACCAAAGATAGGTGAGGTGTTATAGGTGAATTAATTTCAAGCATAACCCTGCGTGGAGAAATCACCACTATTTTTATAGTTGTTTATGCAAGTGTACAAAATGTGCACGTGCATACACAAGTACACTTACTGTGGATTTTTTTATTTTTCATATATTAAGACTAAAACCAGTTTATGGGGTTTTTTTGTATTAACAATTTGAAGTGAGTTAATTTAAAATCAGCATAGCTGGACTTGGTGAGGCAAGGGTGAAGTGTACACTCAGTCATAGAAGTAAGTAATTTCATTTAAAAGATATTGCATTATTGTAGCTATATTTGCCTTAGACTTTTCTCTTTAGTAACAGTTTAAAAGAAGGAAAAGGAAAACAATTCATCTTGAAGACAATTGAACCTGACACAAAAGACTGTAAAAGCTTGAAAGATGGTCTAATGCGGAAATACATATTTCAACAATTTGTAAATTGTGCATTGTATACTTAATGAATGATTGTGGTCTGCTTGCCATATATGAATGTAGACAATTGTTAATGTACTATCATGTCAGTCCATATGACAGAGACATTATATTGTTGATACAAAAATGCACATTAAAGAAACAGCACCAAAGAAAGAAATAACTTGCAACTGTTCAAGCATTAATAAAAGAGCTATTTTAATGTTGTTAGAGGTTGGAAGAAGTCTCATTTTGACACAATGGAAACTTTAAAGATCCCCTTCCTTAAATGTATATTACAAGAGTGCAAAATGCATCCACATATGATGTGTTGTTATCTTGTCTGTCTCTTTTTCTAATTCCGTCTTTTGATGTCATTTAAAAATGGCTAGGGGAGTGTTTTGAAGGCTTTAAAGACAAAAAAAAAAAAAGCTGATCTCATTTCCAAGACAAGTCTTGCTATGAAGTCTCAGGAATCAGTTTGGGTGAGTTACTGCAAATCCTTTAAGAAAATGGAAATACACAGGCTATAACAGCTCTATTTAAAATAGAAAATCTACTTTGCGTGTGTGTGTGAGTGTGTGTGTGTGTGCAGGCAAACATGGCATTCAGGAGAGTGAAATGAAATGAGCCAGAAACTTCTCACATTTTCCTGGCATCTGTGGCGTGTCGCCATATGAGAACCATATGACTGCTGGCAGATTGGCATGTCAGCTCAAGCATGTACAACTTGACCTCACGGAGCTCTGTGTTTATCAGTTTATAACAGGAATATTGATACAATTTTAGCTGCAGTCTTTCTGTGCAAGGACACTTCATCCTTTCACAGTCCTAATTCTCCTTTGCTAAAATGACAGCACCTTGTTTTTGAAGTTGCTTTTCCACTTGGGGAAAAAAAAAAGCAAAGGCGGCAGAAGACAGCAGAAAGCTGTTCTGGGTGCCAGAATGATGTTTCATTCATTGTTTTGTTAACTGTGAAGTTCTTAGTGGAGTTTGTCGTGGGATTGCCTGGCTATTTATGCTTTCTTCGTGGTTGAAAACCACAGCAGTATTAAAGACAGAGGTGGAGACAAAAATCTGTATCGTGTAAAGCTGAAAGTCAATGCTGAGGTACACCTTCACAGAGAAGATTATTGTCCTGGCATTTATTCACTCAAAAGGATAAAATGACAATACACAAAAATGTGGATGGGCAGATTTTCACCTCAAGTTGGCTTTAGTTATCTTCATATTCAAATTAGAGGAATGCAAGCATATATTAATTGCCACAACTCATATATGTGCAGTTAAATATCAGAATGGTGGATGTGATACAGAATCTGAGACAAATAGCTCTCCATCAAGAATAAGATACTGGAGAGAAGTGTAATCATAAATCTGAGTTTGCTCAAAAAAATCAGATGTTATACAAACTTATCTGTCTGTCTATGGCCAGGTGAGAATTGATAACAATGAAATGATGTGGGTATAGCCTGATCATGATCTGGATTGCAGACAGAAATAAAAAGTACAGAGAGCACTTCTGACGACACAATTTCATTTAAATTGCCTTTGTCATCATAATTTCCTTCAAGATTTAAAGTTTATCTTTGATTCTTATGTACTTAAACAGACACTATGACTTTTTCCACTTAACAGTGTGGAAAGATGATGCAATGAACATGCATTGCTTCACATTAGTGGCTGCAACTATACTTACACTGTCTCTCAGAAATAACATTATTCCTACCCACTCAAACTTCCTTGAAGGTTAAGATTTAAACTCTTGTAATTTTTCTTATTTTCTCAATACTGGCAATTTAATTAAAATTTCATCAGGGTAGATTCTAGGACTGAAGTTAAATCTTACTCACCCGCTGTCTTGACCAGGAAAATCATAGAGATGATACTATAATGACTAGTTACTTTGAAAGGACTGGCATGAAGGGTAGAAGGAAAAGTAGTGAAGAACACTAGCAGGAAATTTTAATTAGATAACATCCTGAAGACAAAAAAGAAAATTAGAACAATCTTGCTTGTTCTATTAAAAAAACCAAACCAAACCGAACCAAACCGAACAAACTAGGAACTGAAAGAAAGTGAGTAAAATCTCAGTTTCTCAGAGGCAGACTATGGGACACTATGGGATACAAAGCAACATCCTGCCACATACAACTATACAACTCTATATAACCCAGATAGGCAATCTGAGGTGATCAAAATTGCCATTTACAATGTCTTTGAGGGAATTTATCAGAAAACCTAAAATATTTGGATGTATTTTCCAGAATCTCATTCAACAGTCTTTTCACACTGATGGATTGGAAGAAAGCAAAAAAATAGAAATAAAAAAGGGAGGTAAAATGGCTCTGTTCTGCTGAAAATGGAGAGCTATTTATTTCTAGTTTGTTTTGGCAGGTGATGTTTGGCCAGCAAATCTAATACTGTGGTAAGGCCAAACGCTTTTGAGTTTACCCATCTGTAACCTCTACACAACCTATGAAATTTAAAAAATTCAAATTTTCAGAATCTTTCATGCATGATGAACTCTGATTTAGTTTTCATTATCATCTGTAGTCTGAGTCTCTGCTGATAGTTTGAGAAAACTTGCCATATCAAATTACTGCAAAAGATGTCCAGTCTCTGGAAAAGAGCAATGAGCAATATCTATTTGACAATTGTCTTTTTTGTTGGCCGAGACATACTCTGTCAAAAGCAGCACTATGGATTGATGATGACATCTAAAGGGGCAAAGTGCATACTCAGAAGGACCATTGAAAATCAAATATGGACACAAATTCTCATGGATGTGTCAGTTCATGAATTCACACACACATTTGCACTGTTGCACACTCAGAACTGGGAACAAACTGACGATTTACGGGTGAGCTAGACTCTCTCCAAATTACATATATGGTCTGTGATTTTTTTTCCTCTATTAAGGAAATAAAAAACCCCAAGCAGTTATTTGCAATTACAGCCACATTTTCTTATCACGTTTACTTTATATATAATGTATTGTTTTGAATGGTAGCAAAAATACGTTGAGAGGTAGTAAGAATTGAAAGTGTACCTGTGGCTCATGATGGTGGTATGCCTTTTTAAATAAAGGTGAAGCCACTTCTGAGCTTTGAGTGCATCCTAAGCCATGGGCACCAAGTAATCAAATTGTAGTCATCTGGGAAGAATGGCATAAATCTGCATAAAACAATATAAAAGATCTTACAGTTGTTACAGTATAAACTTGACTGAATGGTAGATTTATACATGAATAAGCAAAGCCTCTCATCATTAAATAGCACTTAGTGTAAATGGACCAGTCAAGCTGTTTGTGCCTTTTTGTTCTTTTCATAGAAGTGTAGTGGGGGGTGCTTAAGCGTATGATTCAGAAGGGAGGGAAAATCATTTACTGCAGCATGTGGACAGGTTTGAGTGAGAGCAGATTTCCATGCAGGAATGAAATATGAGCCAGGGAAAACACCCCTTTTTGAACACACTCACAAGCCCTGATTACATGGCCCACAGCTGGAGTTAATCCAGATTCCTGTTTAATTAAATAGTAGCAGGCATTCTGCTGTACTACATCAAAATACACAAAGATGGAGGTGAAAGGCAAAATGTGATACCCACCTTCTCTTCATTGTTACTGAGAAAAGGTAAAATTTATTTAAAATAGTTCAATGAAAATCTATTAATTACAGGGGATAAATTCAAACTGCATAAAGAAATGTACATGATAAAGTGATGGCTTGGTACTAATGGACCAGTGTTTGTTATTGAATAAACTGTGTATCAAATAACCTGTACTATAACTTGCTGTGAGAAAATCCATTCCATCCTGGGCCCACATTATCAACCTGTTTCTGAAAAAGAATAGTTCAAACTTTTTTTCTTCATAGCAATAAGAAGAAAAACTTCAGCTGAAGGATCTCTATATTAAAAAAACCCCAAGATATACTGTTCGATTTTGAAGATGGACACTTATTTATCCCATGGGCAGGACCTATCCTTCAGCATTTATCAAGCTTTACTGAAGTCTTTCACAGGTGGGAGTTCGAAATTTCCTCAGTCTTTGGAACTAGCAATTCATCTCTAATGAAAGTTGAGTGAGATGTTAAAGGCATCATCCAAGGTTAAAGGGCATGACAGAAGTAACCAGGTGAGAACTTCCTTACAAAAAATAAAGATGTATGCTCTTCTTCTCTCTAAAAGGAAGACCTTCTCTTTATTACAATTTCCATCTTTGGCACAGGTATGCTGATTTCATTGCATGTCAGAGGCTGCCTGATTGAGAAGACATAGATACTTGGGGAAACACAGACCATGAATATTTCCTTTATTTGAAAAAATCAGTTTTTCCAGCATATCTTATCGTGCAGGAAACAGTGCGGATAGATGGTATTATGGTATTGTGCATTTTTATAATATTGTATGACAAACATGGCTAACATCCTTGAAGAAATAGCAACACACCACCACCATCTGGGTTTCCTCCTGTAGTGAAATATAAGGGTTGAGTTCTCTTTGCTATTTGGCTGAAGTCAACAGCAAAGAAAATGACTGACCATAGACAGCAAAGAGGTTCTGGGTCCTTGAAGAGAAAAACTATTGAGTGAGTAAGCAGAAAGTCAATGTGAGAGGGGCAACATTTCCCTTCAACACATGTTGGCCCACTCTCAGAGAAAAATATTTCTTTCTATACTTTTTGCTAAAAGCACAAACTGAGAGCAATAAGTGAAGCTGAATTGCAGATGGTTTAACAGTGGTCAAAGCTAAATGTTGTCTTTCTGTAACTTCTTATTAACTGGTGTAAATCCTTTCATAGAGATTACTGAGCCAAAAATCAGCAGGATTCAGCAAATGTGCAAAACCTTTCTGTGGTTATTGAGAGCATTCAGTCACATTAAATTAGAATACATTATTTCCTAACAGTATGAGTAATCCTATGTTAAAGAGTGAAATGCCCTGATCATCCTGCCTAGGACATTATTTCCAGTGCAGGCAGATGACTTCATATGGATTTTTAAACCTTGATGTGACATATCAGAGGCCAATTAGATGGACTATTGGTCTGACCTGACATGGTTATTCTTATATCCCTTTTGATGTTGCTTGTCTTTTTGTCTGTTTTAGCATCATCCTTCTTATCACTTAAGCACACCTTTGAACATATAAAAGTATATTATTTACATCACATACCTCGACTGTCCCTATCCCACTGCCCTCCACTTCATCTCTGGCAGTCTGAACACGTCACCCTTACCCAGATTCCCTCTGTATGTTTTTCCTCAGCCCTTGACACGTTTCAACTCTGTGGGAACATCCTTTAAAGACTCCCTTAAAGAGTAAAGAAGAATTCATTTCCACCTTTCTCCACCCATTCCTTCCACAGGCTTGCCACTGTAGCAGGCTTGCCAGGGATGGAAAGGATGGCAATAAATGAATTCGAGAAATGCTGACACCTAGAAAAAAGAGCGGTGTTTCAGAAGAAGAAAATGTTTGCTCTAAATTTTGCTTGATATATCTGTAAAATCTTTCCAAAGTACCTGTCTGGTTTCCAAATCCAGCCTCAATTGCCCCTTTTTCTTTTCTGGGTTTGAGACTCCATGTTTTCTTCCCTCCCCACACACCTGGAAGAGGGTCCTCAGAAGCAATGCTTTGCTTCAGGTTTCCTCTCCCAGGCTACTCATGGGGGCCAGGGTGCAGCTGGCCTCAGCTTACACTACCACACTGGTACTGGCTCCCATTTCACACCCCTGATGTTCCTGGCAATGGAGCTGCATTGGAAACATGCTTGTGGGCACTGTGTTCTGGGCAGTGCCTGCTAGGATACAAACCACAGGTAAATCATGTGCTGTACAAAATAAAGTATGTGGATCTAAGAGTAGAGGGATATTATCTCCATTTTCTTGCCAGCCACATCACAGCCTGTGCAATACATTTACTTTATGGCATCTAAAAATCACAAGGATTTTCCATCACAGCTGCTTCATTTATACCTGTTATGTGTGTGCTCCATGCGTATACAGTGTGTCTATGGCCAGCCTGAGACTCCCGAGAAGACTTATAAGGCTCCCACACTAGTAGCGTCTCCCATGAGAGACAGTGGGGTTTCCTGGTGTGGAGATGCAGATCACATTCCTACTGCAGGAAGGCAGGAGCAGGCAGAGATGTCCCAGACTAGTAAGGCTGTTGCCCTGTAGCTCAGTCCTGTCTCTTGGTGTTGCTGGGGGAAGCCTATCTAGATTGTTTTCTCACTGCATAGTCATTGCTTTAGTTCTTTTTTCCTCTCTCTGCTTGTTTTTGCTTCTTCAGACTACATTGGGTCACCTTGATTTCTTTCTCCATGTATTAGTCCTATTTATTTCCTTTTCTTGCAATGGCTTTATTTTTTCCAGCTCTTTGTTTCTTTCTGCATGTCTACAGCTCCTTCTCTACCTAAATCAGAGAACTTAATATCTTTAGGGAAAGAAGCCCTAGTTTGAAACCTAGGCTTTTACTTTGGCAGAATGGATTTTCCTCTCCTTATGGCAATTTCCTTCTTTTCCCCAAATGCGGTTTTAAAAACAATTGGAAACATAAGCCAGACTGAACTAAAAAGAAACCCAGGTTTAATAAAATGTCGTTCAGGTTTTGAATGACAGAGTGAGCCTGTGCATTTGATATACTACAAAAAGTCTTAAACACCAGTATATTATGAGAAAAAGTAACTGCTATTCTTCATGAAGGTGCCATTTATCAGCATGTGAGGAGGTTATTCAAGTGAATAGATTAACAAACATGAACTAAAGTGTAATGTTTATCAGCTGTCCTGTTTAACTCTAAATAACATCACGGAAGATGGCTCTTAAAAATGAAATGTCCATCAATCAATACACATTGCCATTTTACACGAGAAGCTATATATAGCCCTATGGAAACAATGCATCTATGAGGTGTGCCACCGGGGGTCACTCCACCAGGCAAAGGAGAAAGGCTGAATCACACACCTTGGGAAGGCACAGGCAAGCACTCTATCATTTTAATAACACTCTCATTGCAGAAAGTTTCACCAGTTATGGCCGTGATGCTTAATTGCTCTCATTTATCTCCCTAATAAATGATGTCATTGACTTAGAGCTGTAGTACAAATACAACTGGCAAGTCTGTAAGTAAACCTGCTATCCACACCTACTGATGAGAGTGGGGGAATAAATGGGAATACGAAATGCAGTGAAGACCTTAACAATGTAGATAGATTAAATTTAGGACAGCAAACCCAATATTTTTCCGCCTTCTTTCTCTATTTGTCTGAGACCATCTAAATTTATTGAGCAGCGATAAACTGAAAAATACATACAGAGAAAACCCAAATGCTTTGAGTGCAGAGGTAAGCCTATTTTGTAATGCTGGCTGGACAGTTTAAGGGGTGACAGCTGTCCTTTGATCCTGTTGTATCTTCACATAGTCAGAAATAGCTGAGAGGCAGTGCAGTGGATCACTCTCTCTGTGCCTAGAAAAAAAAGCTTTCAGATCCTTATTTTCCTTTGTAGCAAAGTAGTATTCTCTCTTGAGGTAGAATAAAGAAAGCAATAAAGTGGAAAAAAAAAAAAAAGAAACTGAAGCAAAAAATAAGCCCCCCAAATGGCTTTACTCAAGCTGAGTGAACAAATAGAAAAATAAAACAAACAACCCAACCAACAAACAAATACATTTTTAGCAATGACTCTGCTTTATCTCCATAGGGTACAAATCACTGCCATTTCCAAGTCTTTACCTCCCTTGTGGAGGTTACCACCTGCTGCTCTTCCAGCAGGTCTGGATGGTGTTGCTGTGGCCTGGCCAGGGGCCAGCAGAGCCACTGTGCCCAGGCAGGATGATCTGTGAGCATTCAGGAGATGTGTCCAAGGTGGCTGCATTTGTGTTTGCTTACTCATTTGTTCTCTTATAGTTCTATTTCTCTCCTATACCTCTAAAAGGAATCTGTTCTGACAAAGCTCAGCTTTCAGAGCCAGTCTGGACTTCTCATCTCAGCTCTGCTCCTTTATAGTGGGAAACATGAGAGGGCTGTTAATGTCCTTCTTCCTAGAAATCCTCCTTTCCCAGTCGCAGGGATTAAATGGCTGGAGTTTGACAGTTAAGAAAAGTTGCCTAATCTCCACTGACCTTTGTGCCTACAAGGGCAGAAAGCAGCAGGACTTTAGAAGTCTGAGCACACTAAAAGTGGTCATGCAAGATGATGGGAGTCTTGGGGCATCCTGTGCTGCTTCATGCAGGAAATTATGTGATTATTTGAGATAAACTTCCTGGGAATTGCTAGGTTCCTCAACACAGGATCTAAAAAATGAAAGCTCCTTTAAGGAAAGCATAAAGGGAATGAGGGAGACAGAACATGAACGCAGAAAAGCCAAGGGGCTTCTGCAGGGGCAGAATTAGGTAATCGTCTGCTTGAGCAAATGAGAGGTACAGCAGGGAAGGATTAGTGACCCTGCAGCAAAGCTGGGCTGCTCCTTTCTCAGAACAGTTTGTTTATGGTTCTATTATTCTATTGCTTTTCAAGCGAGGGAAGATGGTTTTTAAAGATGCTCCCTGTTTATGGCATGGCTTTAGATTTATTTCTATTTTTTTTAAGGTCTTGCACCTTTCTCTGGAGCGCTCAAACTGCCGGTGGGCAGATAGCTTGCCACTGCAGCACCGAGAGACTTCCTCAGCAGAGTTCACAACTGCGGCTAACAGTTTGGGTGGTTCTACTAAAAATACATTACACCTGGAGGTACTTGATGACTCTTTTCCCAGAGCTGATGAAAATTACTGTTACTTTTTTGAAGGGAATTTTCAGGAAGTGTTAAAAATATCTGTAATAAGAGGAGTTGGCTCTAAATGCAATATTCGCCACAGCTTTGAACTGTTGGCAAATCCAGTTTGCTTCCCACAATATCCCCACATTTCTTTATGGAAATAACTTCACACAGTTGGAATCTGTGAGAAAGAAGGTGATAAGGGTCATGAAATGATACCAGATTTTAATTTCTACTGTATGAAATTCATAGTGTGCAGGATCACAAACAGCAGCTAACAAGTTAGATTGTATTCTTAATATAGACCCTTTTGTGATTAGACCTTGACTTTTTTTTATGTGAAAGCACAAGAGGTTGATATTGTGTAGGAATTTCAAGGCACCCAGAATACAGGGTGTAAAACTAAGGAGAAAAAGGATTTCTTTCCCCATTTTAGAGGCCTTTTAAAATATTAGAAAAATGTTTCAGGTCATTTCAAAAACAGTGGTTTTCAAATGTTGGTAGAATTTTAAAAATTTATGGAATTAAACCTTTGTTTTTATAAATGGCTCTCACTGGTGTTAGAGAAAATTGTAAATGAAGAGGAATTAATTATTACTAAACCGCAAATTCAAATTTGTGGTTAAAAAATACTGAAGAAAAAGATTTCATCTTGTTCCACAGTCTCTTTAAAGCCTTTCAATTTTCCTAGGTGAACAACCTGGAAAAACAATGGAATTTTACAAAAAGCTTCAGTTTTGCTGACACAGAATTGTAAACATTTCACTCAGGCATCTGTGGCAGCAACAGGCACTTGGTCTGTGAAGGGCTAGGGTTTTACTAGGAACAGAAGACTGCAGTAGAAGTAAGGAATAGGGAGAGGAAAGTCAAGAAACTACTGCACAAGTTATAGAGTGGTGGAAAATGGAAACACCAAGAAGAAAGGCAGCAACATGAAAGGAGACTCAACAGCTGAGAAAAAGAAGTTATTGAGAATACAAACTGTAGATGGAAAGCCAATGAGTTGTATTGGCATCATGAGGGAAGCATTAAAAGGTTTTAGGAAACAGACATTAACAAACAAAAGATGCAGAAGAAAAGACCACAGTGGGGCACTGGTGACAGTTCAGAAAGTGAGACTGCCAAATAAGAGAAATATGATGTAGAGACAGTAGAAAGGGTATGGAATGACAGTTGGAAATGTGTGTGCAAGCCACTGTGAACTAGCCATGCGTGTTCCACAATAACACATGTTCATTTATTCACCCTGGGTGAGATCCTTGCTCAGTGGCAGACCGTGGGAGTTTTGCCATTGACTTCACTAGGGCCAGGATTTGCTGGTTTTGGTTTAGTTCCATGAACAGTATCTGTCTCATTTTAAGTGCAGAAAGATGTTTAAAAATTAAAAAGTTAAGTTTGCAAATCAAAAAATGCCATTACTCTAAAGGTTGGACCACTACTACAGAAATCCCTTCCTCAGAAACCAGTTGGGTGGGCAGCTTCTGCATTAATGGAATGGAATGGAATATTTATTTGGAAGGGACTTAGCATGATTATCTAGTCCAACTGCTTGACCAATTCAGGGCTGACCAAGTTAAAGCATGTTGTTAAGGGCATTGTCCAAATGCCTCTTAAACACTGACAGGCTTGGAGCATCAATCACCTCTCTCTGGAGCCTGTTCCAGTGTCTGACCACTCCCTCAGTAAAGAAATGCTTCCTAATGTCAAGTCTAAACTGCCCCTGGTGCAGCTTTGAGCCATTCCCACATGTCCCATCAGTGGATCCCAGCGACAAGAGATCTATCTACGCCTCCATCTCTGCTCCCCCTCCATAGAAAGCTGTAGAAAGCAATGAGGTCATTCTCTTAGCCTCCTTCTCTCCAAACTAGGCAAGCCCAGCTTCCTCAGCCGCTTCTGGACATGCCTTCCAGTACTTTCACCAGCTTTTTTGGCCTCCTCTGGATGCATTCAAGGACCTTCTTACATTGTGAGGCCCAGAACTGCACACAGTATTCAAGGTTTCTCATGTCTCTGCCTAGAAATGGTGATAAATGCACTGGCCACCAGCCATTTCTGTTGTGCTTATGTATGGCTGTACAATAGACAAAAGGCATATTATTTCTTTCTTCAATTTTTGTGTTCTGCAACCAAATTTCCACTAACATGAAATTTCAATAAAAGTTGAAAGGAAATATCAATGTGTAGATAATATATAGTAATAAATTAGTGAATTTTTAATAACCTGTTACTTGAGTACAGTTTTGTGATAACTAAAATATCAAGTTGTATTTTAAACTAAAGAATTTAAATCCTGATCTTTGGGAAACCAATAGGGATTTTTAGCTGGGTTTCAGTGAAGTTGGTTTTGATGCCTAAACAAATATCACATGGGAATATTAGCGTAACCAAGTAGGATATTGTTTGATTCAAAATACAGATATATTATATACCAACTGAATCATGCAAATAGATCTGCTTTGGGTGTTATCAGGGTAATGATGTTGTAAAACATTATTCCTGACTGGTAACCTTATCTTTCACACCCTTTGCAAGATATCTAAGATGCCATATTAAGAGAGTTTTAAAAATAAATAATTTCTTCCACTTCCTGAAGTGAAGTGCTTTTCATCAGAGCATACATTCGGTATAAAAATAAAAGGAAACCTTTGCAATTTTTCTGCAAAATTAAACACTGCTATCTGAATCACTGACAAAAATGTATTTACATATTTCAGGCTAAAGATCTTTTGTAAATGTTTAGTTGCCACATTCAAACCTTTCAACACTTCACCCAGAATCACATTATTCTTATGAAGATACAACAAGAAGTCGAAGAATAAAATGTAAAAAGCTCCAGTTCAATAATACGAAGGTTGTGAAATAAGCTGACAGCATCCAGGAAGCTCAAAGTTATGGCTGACCGTCTGTCCTTAACTCATGCTGTGTGAAAAAAATTGAATAGCACTAATGCATGTTAGCCAAGCTCAGAATTTGAACCCCTTGGCCCATCCCTCTGTCCCAATTTGAGTTATGGGAGCTGTTGTTTTAAGGTCTCATTTTTGAACTTGGCTTCGGTGTTGCTGTTAGGGTGCTCGTGAGGCACTTCCACATAAAATAAATCTTTGCTCCAAAAGCTCCGTTTTGTCCAGGCATGTGCCGGTGCAGCAGCCAGGACACAAGATGTTGGTTACAAACATCAGTGTCTTTCTGTAGGCTTCAGCAAACACACAACAGCTTGCTGTACACCTATTGAGAAAACTTTTCCTGCTTTCTGTCTTTCACCCTTGCTATAGTTTATTGGCCTTTTATGTATTTCTAACCTGTGATACTCACTAAGGCTAACACTTAACAAGCTAAGTCCACCATATATGTTTAAAATCTCAGGGGAACTCAGAGATAACCTATAGGTGAAACCTATTCCTTTCTAGGAACAGAAGCCGATGACAGAAAAGTCAGTTTTAATGGTGCTTGGGGAAAGTACCTGCATTTCAACATGATATGTAGTCAGCTTAAGGGAAGCAGGACAGACTTCCACTCATGCCTTGGGAATTCTGAGAGTAGAAATAAGTTCCCTGAAAACTGAGTAAAGCAGCTTTTATTAGTCCACAGCCTGATGAATCTCTCTTGCACTTCCTAATATACCACCAAGAACACTGTTTCAGCTAAAAAGAAATACTTTGCCAAACTGTTCAAATTCTGCTATGCCTTTTAAAAATAGAGTTTAGGCTGGGCAGGATGCACAAAAGTCCATGTCTATCTCGTACCATTTCTTTTTTCCAAACTGTGATCAAATATTCAATACCTGTAACCTCTAAATCCAAAGGATTCCCTGTATTTCAGTATAAGCAAGGTGTCTGCAGGATTTTGATGATTACTTTATTTGAATCCTCCTTTCTCTAGCATTGCTTCCCAAGTTACTGTGTACTTGTATTACAGGTTAATCTCAGCAATTTCCATAAGAGTGAGCCTTGACAATGTTCACTGGTTCTCGTGGGATAACACTTCTGTGACGCTTATTTGTGAAACCTTCCTGCCCATTCCTGGCAATGTCTTCTTAATAAGTCTGAGATGAACCAACCAGCGGAAGGTGCTGGTAGCAGAATAATACTAATATTTTGTAAAAAGAACCAACCAACCAACCCCCACCCTAGAGAAGGTACTTAAAAAAATTAGAACATCTGAGATAAAAAGGTGTAGAGAACATGACAGTCTGTCAGTAGAAGTCTGAGCTGATAAAGCCAGCAGTTTGTTGAAATGTAACGGCCTTCTACTAAAATGCTGGGAGAGTAACAAGGCACCCATGCAAAAAAAGATGAAAAAAAAGAGGCTGAATGGACATTTTAATTAACTCGTGCAATTTTAATTAAAAACATAATGTGTCAGGAAAATGAATAATGCCTTGGGGCAATAAAATAGCTAGATTTTCTGTTCAGTCTTCTGCTTCATATATTTTATGGGAGTAGGATATTATTGTTAAAGGGGAAAAAAACACCCCCTCCAATCTCCCACCCCCTCTCCATATACATCCAACTGAGAACACGTAATGCAACAAAAAACAAAGATGTGAACAAAAGGAACAGGATTAAATCAAGGTAACGTACAAGATATTCTGTGTCGCCATTGTGTTGGCTGTGCCACAGCTCTTCTGGATCTTAACACAAAAACTTTGACCTTCAACTTCAAAGTCAGTGTTTTGGTATTAATACCTAAAAAACATGGGTGCCCCCATTTTTTTGAGCGAAAACTTGAAATGTCTGAGTATCATCAGCCCTTCATGAAGAAGTGGTGGTCTCCAGCCTTTACAGATTAAGCCATTCTAAGGTGTTGGGATTCTGTATCTGTACCAGAAGTCACATGACTTTTTAAATAAGAAAACTAAAGCTTTCAAGTATCAGAAAGGAAAAGAAATAAAATAAACGAAGGGGAACAAAAGTTGAGGAAAGTTAACTTTTCCCCAAATGGAAAATGTGGAATGTCTAAACCTATTTATTTCATTTCTTTGCTCAGATACCACTCAGCCCTCACTGAAAGAGATTTGAAATTCTAGCAGCTATAGCATAGCCTGGGGCAAAGGCAGGGTCACAAGCACCATCATATAACACATTTTAAGGGCTGTCAGAGGTATTTCTTCAGTCTCTGTGTCCTCAGCAGTCCCAGAGTCACTGGCTTGCTGCAGGGACTTGCTACCTGGTCATACCTTTTCTGTGGCTCACATCACTTTGACCGTAAATCATGTCTAAACTGTGAGAAGCTTGTTTTCCTTAATGCACTCTGAAAGCATATGAAGCTTTGTGTGCAAATAGTTCTGGGCCACATTCAGTCTGCATCAGTTTTTGCAGAGCTCTAGTTCAATGGGCTTCAATGTGAAGTCCTGACACTCAGGATCTCCTCTAAATGTCCTTACGTATAAGATCCTAAATTTAAGCTTCTAACTTTAAAAATCTGGTGCCAGTTATGAGCAGTTTCTAGATTGATTTTCCTTTTTCTCTTCTGAAAGCAAGCAGGAAAAAAAGGTGCAATACTATGATGAGCTGGTGGCCATGAGTGTCCATGAGAGAACAGATAGGGCAGCACAGGCAGCAGCAATCTGGAAGCTGTCTGCTCCGTGACCTTGAGCAAATTCCTGATTTGGAAGTGGAAGTAACAATATTGAACGTGGGCAAACACTCTGAGTGCAAATATTGTTCCTCAGCACGAAGTATCACTACCAGAAATGAAGCAAAAGTCCCTGTGGGATCTGCACATAACAAGTTGATCTCAGAGCTCGAAATGAGCAGCCCGTTCCCCAGCCTTTGCATCAGTATTTGCCTGCACATTAGCAAGTGCAGCAGAAGCCATAATCCAAACCCTACAACTTTTATTCATGAGTGACAAACCCCTTCATACCATGGCACTGCCAAAAAAAACTATTTCATGGACATTAATAATCACTACCTGAAACGAAGTGAAAGATTGTTGCTCAGGCTTCGTAAGGAGTGACACAAACAGTCCAAATAGAGCATCATAGCACTGATGTGCTGCTTTTGCTGGACCCTGCCAAAAGAGATAATGGTGAACAGTTGTACCACTCTTCTTTCTGAACTTTTTTCACTTGAATAGGATTTGGGTAGGCAAATTTTAGGCAATTAGAATTGGAATTTTGCATTCTAGGATGAGATTTTTGCTCTGGTCCTGTAACAGGACCAAATGTGATTAATGGATTTGCTCTGGACTTGGAGAGAAATTTCTGCTAGCTGCAAACTCTCTGAAACCCTAGCTCAGTAATTTTTTTCTCTTTGCCTACCTGTATGGTGGTGAGCATAGCACTTCCCTAGCTCTGAGACTGCTGTGAGGATACATAGGCTACAGGGTCCTCACACCCTAGCGTCGTGGAATCACACAGATGCACACACAAGAGAGACTCAAGTACTGTGGGGCCATATCTGCAAAGTCCTCAGAAAACATACTTGTGAAATCTTCCTCGCCCATTTAATTTTCTCTTCCTGCTCCATTTAATTTCCTGTAATTCTGTCATCCCTCCAGCTTTCCCATATCATGTTTGGGTTTTTTCCCAAGGAACTCCGCACACTTGCTGAAGGGTTATGGATCTGCACTGAAGCAACAGCACAGGAGTCCCTCTCAGAGTAAATGTTCAAGGACAAACACTTGCAGCATTTCACGGCAGGTTTGTTTCTTCGCCAGGGCAGGCAGTGGTGGAAGGCTCATTGCACAACCTGATGCCAGCCCTGCAGAAGCACCTCTGCCTCTGAAGTTGCAGTGGTGTCAGATGTACCCTCATCACCACTGTTCACTGGCCAAACTTAAGAGCCAAGACAAGCTGTGGTTTTCAGGCATCCAGCAAAGAGTGGAGGGCTTGCTGCAGAAACATGCAGGGTTTAGACATTTAACGAGCAAATATAAGGTAAGGGTCAGCCTACAAAAACCTCTGCATCTGAGGTCACTGCATTTAGACTGTGTATATGTCTGCATTCACTTAAAACACTGAAATTCCTGAGAGCAAGGTTGAAATGTCTGTTTTCCAGAGCCTGAGGAAAAACTTAAACTGATTTTCACTGTACAGAAAATTCCTTTCTTAGAAGTACTTCTTTAAATGCTTCCTCAGACCTGTTACTTGTCTTTTCCCCATTTTGGTTCCCATCAAATTATAGGCTATAGCGTATGTAATAAATAAAAACTACAGTTCCAGGTTGCATGCACTATTGCTGAACAAATGTGTTGTAGCAGTACGCCTGCCATTTATATTTACTTCTCATAAATGATCTTGCTTTTGGCACGGCAGGAGTGGTCACAGTAAGAGCTAATTTTATGCAAATTCTGGAGAATATTCAGTTTAATTCTTTTTTTTTCCTTTTTTTCCCCCCAGTCATTCACTTGATTCTAAGACTGTCATTCACTGAAGGAATAGTAACGCACCATTTGATTTAGGAGAGCAATCATGGTTCATGTTTCTAATCCTGAATATTCACAATAAACTGAAACACATTGTTACAGAATTATTCATCAAATTGCTTTGAATAACAAATAAATACTGTGGAATTATGGTCTGAATGCAGATGCTTCACAAAGAGGCAAATACGGTAAAATGAATTAAATAAATTCTTAGCTGCTAATTAGAGGTTAGACTGCTACATTCTTCGATTGTTTGAGCAGCAAGTTCCTTTGTAACCTATCATCTGTTGATATCAGTGGGATGATCTTCACTGGTATGATTTGCAATATAAAGATTTTGCCATGGAAATGTTGAGCAATAGAAAAGAAAAACAATTTGATACCTTGATCCAATGTCTTTATTTCTGGCTATAGACTAGAAGGATCTGAAAAGACGTATTTATTCGCATGAGCTGTAAAGCAAATTTATTTGTTTGTGTCTCTGAGTCTATTTATAAACTTACACCAAATGTTAAGGAGTTGAAGTTTATCCACTGAATATTGCAGGCCTCTCTCATAAATTTTCTCTACAACTGGCCAGCCTTAAAGGTCTCAAAAAATAGTGTCCCTAGGTCAGCTGGGATGCCTGATACTCATCTGTGTATGTAAGGGACATTCTGCCTCTGATGACAGCAGGGTTGTGTCCTCTAGCTGCAGGGATTTGTGTAGCCTGAACTGAGCAGTCAGGGACTGAGCAGAGGCTCCAGAAGGCTAATTCTGGATACTGGTTAACAGTTATTTTCTCTCAATTCCTATTTAAATCACTTAAAAAAATACTGAAACCATTTATTTGTAGTTTGCTTAGTAAAGATTTGTCTACATCAAAGCTGGAGCCAGAATTCAGTTGGTCACATTTGTTTTGGTAGAAGTCCACATGGGGACACTGCTGCAGTAAATGTGCCTGCTTTTCAAATAGATCAGGATTGAAGTGAAATAGAAGTACAGCTAACTGCAAAACCAGATTTTTTCACAGACTTCTTCAAAAGGTACAGGTGCAGCTTATAGTCAAATCAATTAACTTGTTCTCAAGTTCCATATAAACATGCTCTATGCCACCTTCTAGCCTAAATATAGATCTCATTTCTAAAAGCATTCCATAAGAAGTGTTTCCCACCCTTCAGAGTACAAAAAAAAAAAAGACTTGCCTAAACATCTGCAGAATCACCTGTGCTGCTGAGGCCTGACATACAGTTCAGTGGTTCTTAGCAGAGACTTCCCTCTTGTGTAACAGAGCTCTCCCTGGTGAAGCCTCTTTGTATACTGCTTGCCTACAAGTCAGGGATGGAAACGCCAGTGAAACTCAACTCTGCCTTCTGGTTTAGAGGCCCAGAATTTTTTTGAATCACTCCTGTATCCCAAAAATTATTATGATAAGCTTTTCTCACCTGATCTCCCCCAAAACACTTTCATCATGGCCATGAAATGGCTTGCAGTTATCGTATAAATATAAAAGAACGTGGGACTTTCAGGGTATGTGCTTATTAGTATTTTGCAAAATGTTTCTGAACATGGTGATTGCAAACAGACCTAAGCATAGGTGGAGGAGTTCCACATACCCTGTTTAAGGAAGTTTCACACGTCTAGGAGAATCCAGATCACCTTGACTGTTCTATAGGTCCATCAAATATTTTGTATGACAGTTTAAGCTTGTGAGCCCTAAAATTTTACTCATAAAAGAAGTGGACTAAATCATTTACAAAGAAATATTTGCATACATCATCTAATTTGAGTATACAGTGCAATCAGCACTGGAGGACCTTAAATATTTATGTGCTTGTAAGGTAGATACATAAACAGTATCTACCATTATTTAGACTAGTAGATGTAAATCAACCTCTTTGCCTCAAGGTATCAACTAATCCTTACAGGATTTATCCCTTCTGCTCTGCACTCAACATTTCCAGATTGTCCAGGTAAGTTGCATAGCTTGACAACACGGTGTCTCAAAGCTCCTTGAGAGAAGATGTCACACTTACAATTAGTCTGGAACAAAATGAAAAACAGTGGCCTTGCAGGTTCCAGTAGCAAGCTCTGCCCATCCGTCTTAAGTTTCCCTGTATGGCAAATACATAGTGTCAGAAAAAAGAGGTTTCAAAAATTCAGAGGAATGAGGTTTGCATCCACCGTTAATGTTCTCTGTTGCAGATGCAAAGATAATTAATGTAATCTAACACATCTTGAGGTAAACTAATGTGCATACAGATATAAACAACAATTTCAATCTTTTAAAGACCACAAATCTGGTGCTTATTAGAACGGTTCATAATCACTTCCATTTCAAGTTCTGCATGAGAATATGCTGTAATGAGGAATTTAAAATCTTCTAATTAGACATGATTTTATAAAACAGACAGATAATAAAAGTGGTGACGGTTGCACAGAGAAGGATGAGAAAACACTGTAGAATGGAAAGAAAGGAAGAAAAAAGGTATAAATGAAGAAAAAATAAACATGGTGAGTTACTGTTGTAACAAATTTATCCTACAAAATTTGAAGTGCATTGCAGTTTTAAATTTCACAGTGTGAAAAGCTACTATTAGACATTTTTTTATAAAGTTGCGTTAGAATAGGCAGACTTATGCTGACTGACAATTTTATTTGATTAAAGGACGCTTACTAAGCCTTGGGGCTTATTTACTTAAGTTTTAGCACTACAGAACAGGAAATAGAGGTCTCTAGACAATCTGTTAAAAGTGATCAAAGCACCTATTTAATAGTTCTTAGCTATGGAGCCATTGCAGAGCTATTTACCCTGATTTGTATTCAGTGAGATATTGGAACAAATAAAAAATATTTTCTATATATTTTGAAGAACGATGATGATCTGCTAAAAGATAGGAAGGGATAAGAAGTTGACTCTACAGTGAGCAATTCTTCCTCTTCTATCACACAGTGTAAGCACCAGGTGGGATGCTAAAGGCTGTTTATTCCCCAGCAATACGAAGAAAACACTACAGAACAGTCTGTTTGAGAACGAAGGTGACAGGTGACCCTTGCTAGAAGGATAGATTGCACCCCAAGAGAAGGGTTGCCCTGTTTCCTTCTTTTTAAGTTCATTTTGCCCTTGTAGTTTTAACAGAGACATTTTAAAAGGCTTGGAAATGACACTTTAACTGTGAGACTCATTTTGTTTTATGTTGTCACTGAACCAGCTGATTTTCCCCAACGGTTTAAGTTATTTCCAGATTGTCACAGGGGATGCCACACGCTAGCTAGATACTGAGCAAGCGCCTATCCAAAGAATTGCTGCATTTCCAAATGCTCCATACCAGTGGGAGAAATTCAAGGAAGTACATATGTTGCATCTAGTTTCCACAATATTTTGGGTGTGACTGACTAGACTCATATGTTCCCGTATTTCACCAGCAGATATGTATTGGACTCAGAAACAATTCCACACTATCAATATGAAAGTGATGTGCGAAGCCAAGAATGATATTACTTTAGATCTTGCCAACTAGTCTTGATCAATAGATGAAGGTCAACTCACTCAAACACATATATCTATTTCTGATCAACCAGTTCTAGCTGCATAGCTGGGAAATTGTTTATCAGTTAGGAGCTAATCTGCATATATTAAAAGAGCAATGTTCCTCTTTACTGTTAAATAAATATCAGTGTTGCAAATGATAGCTTATTTTGTGAGAAATTATGGTCTTGACTAAATCTATAAATGATAGCAAAGAGTTCAAAACTCATCCAGAAGTGAACTCGTTGAGTAAAAGGATCTTAGTATGATGTTTTGATGCAATTATTCAGCAAGAAATGACCAGTATGTCATAAAAGATAAAGTATGCTTTTCTCCTTCCACTTGCAAATAGAGATAAAAAATTTGCTTTCAAAGAGAAGTCTAAAATTTGACTAAAAAGAAAATAATAGATAAATCAGAACCTTTCGAGAGAAACTAAAATTATACTAGAGAAAGGCTCCTTTCCTTTTTCATACTGTAGCAGATAAAAAGTAGGGACATTTGACACTGCAATAATTTTACTTTTGACAAGGGTATGGAATATCGTGAGGCAAAATCACTAGCAACATCATTCCCCATTTGCAAGCTTGGACTGACTTGCCATTGTCTTTTATTTCTTCTCCTTTTGCATATACACTGAAACGATGTTTATGGCTCCTGGCACTTTCATCTTAAGCTTCAGCAGGCACTGATGTATCCTTGCTCTGTCTCAGCAGGCTTTGATATGAAGTAACTTAAGGTGTGGCAGGGTGATCTAACAATGCCCTACTTCTCTCATAACAGGTGGATTCTCTTGTTTGATTTCTTCACTGAAAAATTCTTTCTGCCTTGAAGTACAGAACAGACTTGCATATCATATATATCTACTTCCTCTCATTCTTACCAAGCTTTACCTATAATGGCCTTTCTAGCAATCCAGGCCACAGCTGCAGTGGCTTGCTATTCCAACATACCTTGGTCTAAAAGTAAGAGCCTAAGACAACCCTGAGAGCCATAGTTATCTGCTTTCAACTTTAAAATTAAATATAGGTGATTTTAATTCCTGGAACTGAGAGATGCCTTACTTTAACAGAGGCCATCCAGCTTAACTTCTATGTACATGTGTGCAGGGCTGGTGAATAACTAAATTGTCTCTGTATAGAGACGCACAAAATATTTCTATGTCTAGTTGCTCAAAATTGATAATAGCAGCTACCTGTGTCTGCTCAGGGATTTTTGACTTCTGGACCAAGGAAGAAAACTACATGAGATAGCAAATGTGATGTAGAGAACATAGTAGATGGGTGATAAACTGCAGTTCACATAATTTTGTGGTTTATTACATTATGTAGTGTGGTTATATGTGGTGTGGAGAGCAGAAAAGTATCACCCCTCAGTAAAGCATTGTTCTACAATACTTGAGAATTTCAGTAACTCCAGTGAGACCCAGTTAAAAACCAAGACACCAACAGCTCATTTATGGCTTGCACTGGAACATTAAAGTAGCAAGAGTTTTTGATGGCTTTATTTTATTAAGCCAAAAGATGAGTGAATTCTTGATTATTCTCATCCAAAATCCAAGTATTCACAAATCAAGCTTTGTTCAAGGTGTATGATAATTTCAAAAGGATTTTTCTCCTTAATGAACATCTGATCTGTTCCTGGCAAAATGCATTTTTAAGTGGTCTCTTCCTGCTTTTTCCCAGTAGGTAGCTCAAATTGCAGTATGCTGTAAAAGATTTTCACACCACAGGTGGGCTATTGGGAGCTTTAGAAGGTAAGACCTGATTATTGAATAGCCATGGAGAATATGTCAGCTTCAAATGGAGAAGAGGAGCAAAATAAATAGCAAAAGTCTTCTGATGGAAATAATTCTTAAGTAGAGAGTCTGGCAAAGATTATCTGAGAAAGAAAAATGTTTAGTCTTGGCTATTGAAAGGCAAAATTTCACACCGTAACCACAAAGGACTCTGGTTTTCAGCAGAACTGAGAAGCTGGCTTTCACCGCTGCTGTTAAGTCCCCAGTTACAGAGGTGTGAAATGTTTACTTAGGAAGTGCAATTCTTCACAAGTGACAATGCAAAAAACATTCATGCCTATGAGAAAACGCCATTTGCATACATGCGTGAATATATCTAACCCCCCTGGATTTCATCCACTGAGTCTCTTGCAGGAAGAAATATTTCTTGGACTGACCTCTTCCTCTGTGTTTCACTGGGGACTTTGCCCCCAGGGGTAGAATTTTCCCTGTTGCTTCTGCTCCCATTGGGGACTGCACTGAAACCTGGTGACAGGACCTTCTAAGCCTGTGTATCATCACACCACGGCATGGTCCTTCTTCCCCGGTGCCATTTACTTTGGGGCCATGCTGACTTTCTCCAGCCTTACTTCAAAGATGTTTTAACTGCAGGCAAAGACATTATAAAAGGCAAGGACTGGTTTATCTTTCAGTAAGACCACTGTCCTACTCATCTGTTTGCTTGAGACCTGAGGGCAATGATAACCAAACTGGCCTTGGATTATCCATTCACAAATACATTTTGGTTTATAATTGAGTTAAACAACTAGTTATTCCTATAGCCAGAAAGCATGAACGGGATGATAAGGGAAGACTGATTTATGATCACTTGGTATCTGAAAGGTGTAGCATTCTATTTAACAAATAGTATTCCTCTAGATTGGAAAACATCATAAACACATTGGAAAACCTTCAGCCCAGGCCCATAAACCACATGTATTTTTTTAACATTTTAATTTAGCTATCTGTTTTGGATTACATAAATAAAAAAATGAATTCTGTATTTTTTTTTTTCTGAAATAAATCAATTCTGCTACATTGGAATTGCCGATTAGATTGAACATCAGGGAATGTATAAAACTGCATCTTTAACAGACATGACAACATTTCTCAATGAGAATCAAGCAGTTTGCAGTGACCTTCATGTTGATCAGTGGGGGGTCAGTACTGGCATTAAATCATTTTGATTCACAGATGAGATCAACATATTCATATTTGTTTGCCAAATGTGTATTTTAATTTAAGCTTCCTCTGATTGATGCATGTAATTTATGCTGCTTAGAACTAAGGCATCATATTTTTCTTTTTTCCTAACTAACCGGGGGAGACTTTCTTGGAAACAGATAAAGGAAAGAGTCCAGTAATTTGTAGCAATGTGACTACAGCCACACATGTTCTAGAATTAATGTTCTTCATTAGGGTGAGGAGTATCAGCTGTATATATACATCAGGATTTTAATTAACTTGGTCCCCACAACAGGACACATGATTCAAACTGTTTTTCCTTTATTCCTTATTAGATTAAAAAAAAAAAAATCAAAATCAACATGATGTAAAGTTAAAACAGAAAAAAAAACCCCAACAAAACCAACCCCAGGCACAAGCAACAAGAAGAAACAAAATCTAAGAGTTGCAGTCAAGGTCAAGTATATTTCTATAAGTCAGAATTAATTATTGTTAGTTACTTGGCACTGATTTCTCACAGAACTGTGCTCTGACTGAGAGGTTAGCAGTTCTACCTTTCCTGCATAGCCTAGTCTGACACAAGGGTAGTGACCCATTCATGGAACAGTTTAAATTCTTTTCATGTATTTTTGGGATAGGCACTATTGCATTTACAAGCGACTTGTAATTGTCTACAGAAACTGCAACTACTGAAAAAGAAGAAAGATTTGGATTCTGAGATAAGGGCATATTTTGAGGAAAACACGACTAATCTTCCAAGGCCTGTGAACCTTACCCATCAGCCACTTTCCCTACATCTCCAAAATTTCCACAGGTATTTTGTCATGTAAAAAAAGGCGTCCAAGAAAAGGAAGCCTTTTTTTACAGTAATGTAGACAAGAGCAGGACAGTGCCTTTCATGTAGTCTCAGGTATGACACACATGAGACCCCAAATCATGTTGTGCATTTCAGGCAGAAACACAGGGAGCTGGGTATTGAGTTAGATAGAACTGATACTGACACCATGAAACTCCATGGCTGGAGTACAGAAAGGGACTTACACAAGTGGAGCCAAGAATGCTGATAAATTATATGTACTACATGTCCTCCCTCTGTGCCTCAACATGGTATCTTGTTTAGTTCTAGGCCTGTTTTCATGTGTGTGTATTCAAGAGAAAAATAGACAAACTCATATAATACCATACAGACCTCCCCACAATACACTTATTGCTGGTCAGAAGGAAAGTCAGTGAGAAGTGCCTTGCTCTCTGAATGCAACGAGTCGCATTAGATGCTCATGGGTCTTACACCAGCTTCAGAGAATCCTATAATAGTTTGGATTGGAAGGAACCTTAAAAGTCATCCAGTTCCAACCCGCTGCCACAGGCGTGGACACCTCCCATTAGACCAGATTGCTCCGAGCCCTGTCCAACCTGGCCTTGAGCACAGCCAAAGATGAGGCAGCCACAGCTTCTCTGGGAAACCTGTACCAGCACCTCACCACCCTCATATTGAGGAACTTCTTCCTAATATCTAATCTAAATCTACTCTCCTTCAGTTTAAAGCCATTCCCCCTTGTCATATCACTACATGCCTTTGTAAAAAGTCCCTCTCTGGCTCTCTTGTAGGCTCCATTTAGGCACTGGAAGGCTGTTACAAGGTCTCCCTGGAGAAGGCTCTTCCTTGCCTGTAAAGATGATCTTCACCTTTTCTATAGAAATTATTATTGTGCTAAAAGGCTATTTATGCCCACTACTACCTTGCAATTAACCTCAGATATGTAATTGTTGGCCAGGAGTCAAAGCAAGCTGAATTGTTGCACCTTATATAATCTGAAGAACTCATGTTTGAACAAAAATGTCTGTGTGACTGAGATCCTCTCCTTTAGCAAGGACTGCATCGCAACAGTGAGATATAGTTTATTTAATTAAAGAAATTCAGAAGACATGAATAAAACCTGCATGCAGCTAAATCTTCTGGGCTTCGCCTTCGCATAATTTTTGCCTTCTGACACAAATTCAGGCTGGAGTCTGACTTGTTGTTACATACTTCCTACCCTATCTTTTTTTTACATCTAATTCACAGAGATTAATATCCTACATTCTTTATACAATCAACAGAAGAGGTATACTGATGGAAAGACGTAGATTTGATGCTAAAGTTAGGACAGATTCCTATAGCTTTGAAATAGTGGAAAATAGGTATGCTGCAGAGAAACATGAAGGATCCTAACATGCTGACAAAATGTCCTGGCAATCTTGGCACAGACTCTTAAACAGTATAATCTTGGTAAAATAACACTAGTCTTTCTTTGCCGTTTTCCCGTGAGTCTTTATTTGTTTCTAGTATCTTAAACTGTCCTGTTAATCAGAGTAATTGAAAAGATGCCTTTTATCAGTCTGCAGCCTCTGGAGCCAGCTGATACCTTAAATCTTTGCATTTCCAATAAAATAGATTGCATATTTAAAGAACAATAAATGACACAAATTTATGTTTCACTATATTACAGTGATTTAAAAAAAAATTGGATTATAAACTGCTTTCTTTTTCAGGAATTAAGCATTTTGCTATCATACCATATATTTTCAGTTGGCAATAAACAACTAAAAGCTATTTATTGTGGGCTTAATACAAACATGTTTGAAGCTCATCTGACAACAGGACACTGTCTTCATTTCACTCTAGGGGAATGAGGCTATCAGTTGTTTTGAGGTTAAGAAAAAATTTAACTAGTTGGTTGTGTCTGTTTGTTATATAATAAATTGAGACTGTTCATCTAGAGATCTATGCATGGAAGTCGAGCCGGCAGTCAAAATCCAGGCTGCACACTCCCTTTGTTTATGAATATCACTGGTCATAAAAAAATTGCCTATTATCAGATGATTATTTCCATAGCATTATGTCTCACACCATTCCAGCCACCAACAGTATGGAAATATTGTCAAATATTTCCTGAAAAGAAAAAAAACCCAAAAGCTCACACTTTCTCTGCAGTTGATCGGATAAGCTCTCTCTCATACATCGGAAAACTGACTACTTTCCAACAACTTGATTTCACAAATGGAAAAACAGCATCTGTTTTCCCGCAGCTCCACATATGGCTCTCACTGTTGCTGCACAGAGCTGAAGCAGGTAGCCCCCACGAGCACGGCCCTCTGGAGCCCCACGGCCCCCTGGGACCGGCCGGCATCGCCCGGCTGCGAGGGACACCGTCTCCCCAGGCACTTGGAAGCTCATACTTCATCAGCATATGCAAAGCATCCTTCCCAGCATCAACTTGTGGGGAAAAATGCTCAAACGTGTATTTAGGGCTCCTGTGCTTGTCTGTTTGGTGTGGCGATGTCAGTATATCTATTCCAAGGCATGATTGCTCAAGGACTTTAGAAAATGCCTAGCTGTCATCAGCGGAGCGTGAGGGGACCTCAAATAATTTTCAGGCAGAGTGATGTGTGCATGTGAAGAAAGGAAACAGAGCATCTATGCTAGAATTAAGGTAAAATGCATGCATATTTTCCTCCACGGCACATGATTATTTTTGGCTCTGTAATGTGTGCTGTGCTATGCTATCCAGCAGCTCTTGCTGGTCCATTTGGAGGAGTTTGAAGCTGAAGTCAGATAAAAATATCCAGGTTGGTGGGTTTGGTTTGTTGTTTTTCTTTTCCTTTTCTTATGTTTTGGTAAGCATGTGTGCTTGTGAAGGTCAAGGGACTGGCAGCATCAGAAATTGCATTTCTGAATGCATCCACAGTCCAGGTATATTTCAAACAGATGCTCTTATTCTCGGACTGCCCTGCCAATGACCTTAACCCCAATTTGGAAGGACAACTCAATCTACAATAAAGAGGAGAGGTGATTTAGTCTCCAGCCAGTCTTGGACCTCTCTGAACACAGTTTGTCACTTGTGCTGAAACATCAAATCATTTGGTAATGTGAACTATTTCCCACTAGCAATTAAACTGAGAGTAATCATTAGTCTTTCCCTTTAAAATCTGGCTCTGAATAATTCCAATGGAAAAATACTCTCTATTTTCCCTCTCCATAACAAAATATAATGCATAACTGTCTATTTAACCACCCATCTATACCATAGTTTCAGACTTCTTGAAGGCCATACTCAGGCGAAAACAAGACTATTTTCTGTGGCCACTGCTGGAGACTGCTTTATAGCAAGTTACTACTTGACAACAACCAGATTGGTTCAAAAATATCATTCCTTTCTTCAAAGCTTTTATCCATATCTTCAAACTGGCCCCAAAATCCTAAAAGCAGTTTGGATCAAATCTAACAACTCTAACTCTAACACTAACTGCACATCCTCTGGAGAGACAGCATCTCAATTCACAGCATCAAGAAAGGACCATGATCCAGGAGAAACGCTGATACATGGCTGCAACAAGACGTCTTTAACAGAGAATAACACAATCCCCAAAACTGGATGCAGCCTGCCTTTGGAGCAGGAGGAAGTAAGCAAAGCTCATGGCTGTATTTGCCACAGCAGAGGCAGCAACACCTCAGAGATTACTTCAGAGAGACAGGGACAGCAGATGGGTCTGGAGAAAGTGAAGGTAAGAGATGAAGAAAAAGTGAGAATGAAGAGAATGTGGAAAGAAAAGGGAATACAGTAGACAGAAGAAAAAACAGAGAGGGAATCATAGGAATTAAAGCTGGTGAGAGAGAGGATGTATAAGGGGGGAAGAATAGTGCCAAATGTGATATTTAGGAAATCAGATGTCTCCTCTGATCTCTTGCATATCAGCTGAAGGAAAACAAAAGTCAACATGATTTTGTTTGATTCAGGGAAAACAAACATCCCGTTACTGAAATCTGTGACAGTGTATAGCATCACTCCACTCACCTATGTCAGGAAGGAGCTGCTAGTGCTTGATCAGCCAGGGCAGACATCAGACTGTGAGGGATAGGGAGAAAGAGAAATGCCAGCTTGGCAGCTGGTTTGCAGGATGGCAAAAATCTTCATTTTCAGTAAAACGGGGAGCCGAGTTAAACTAGGTATTAGGGCAAAAAGCCAGCCAGACTGCTTTGCTTGGCCTCTCGTGGCTTTAGTTTTGCTCTAACTTAGTGAATTGTGTGCTGCGAAGCAAATGATCTCTGCATGCTCTTCAGACCTGTGCAAGATGAAAAGTCCACTGATGCCTGAACCCAGAGGGAGAGGCAGTTTGTGGTTTAGGGGGTTTTACCCTCTCATATTCAGGAAGTGGCAGTGTTCCTACCGCTCTGTAGATATCTGGGTACCTCATCTGGAAAAATGCTGGGACCTACACTGAAACTGAAAGGCCAGGAGGGAAGCAGAGCTCCACGTGCTCTGTGCCTGCCGCAGTCAGCACTGTGGCAAGCAAGCCTCAGGTGTCTGTTTTTCATGGCTGCTGAATATCTTCTCGATACTGAAAGACTGACACATGGAAAATTACGTTGGAGTCATTTAATAGTTATCTTTAGCACTTGGAGAGTAAATGTGCCATAAGTTCAGCGCAGAAATCCAACACTTTGCAGCAAGTTTGCAGAATAGCACCAACAACCATTGTACAGCTGCCCTCTAAGTGTCAAAGTTTCTGTTTGTTTGATAACCTCAGTTTCTAATGTATTAGTAAAGGTATGCTTTTATTTGCCTTGTGGTAAAGGTGGCAAATAGAGATCATATTTTCTGTCAGGCTCATTTATCCACCGATAAAGTTCCTTGAAAATAAAATATCTAAGTCCTAATATAACAGGTGCCTATAAGAAAAACACCAAAAATGTAGTTGATGTAAAAACATGCATTGTGACATATTAAAAAAATATGATTCCTCCTTTTAATACCAAGGTCTGTGTTTTTATGTTGAATCATGCTTCCATGTAACACACCATTTCACTCAGTGAAATGCCATGGTTGTATTTGAAATGAAAAGCAAAATTCCTCCCTCACAGAGCAGTAAATTTTCCAAGTGTTTGTGGTTTGTTCTTTTCAGATGGATGAAAAAAGGAGGGAATCCACCTCAGAAATTATTAGAATACTGTCATAGTATCATTCATCTTGGCAAAAGTTGACTGAGCAGATGATGAAGATCCACTTAACTTGGACTCAATCAAAGGTTTCGCTATTTTCATTTCACAGGCCAGATGTAGCTCATCACCAGTTGGAGCTGATTTCAGAAGAGGTGTTGAGTTTGCTGGTCCAAGAGAGGATCTGATCCAGGCATCAAAGGGAGCCATGAGAGAAACGTGTTCTCCCCGCTGCTTGCAATTGTCTGCAGTACCGGCTGCTCACTTCTGACAACCCTGCGCTACTGTCCCAGAGCAACGGTTACTGTGCTCCCCTTCCCAACCCTCCTCTCCCTGTCCGAACCCACTGTCCTGCCAGCAGCCAGCTAAGCAGAGCGGACCTGGCACCTGCACAAAAGTGAGGAGAAATTGCTAATAAATGCAAGCCTGTGCATTGGAAAATTAGGAGCCAGCTTCCTGCTGTATGTTCAACTCATCCACGCACATACACCAAGCACGGAGGTAGCTATCTCTTAACCACTTCTCCTTTGTGATTCTTAAACTTTTTCACTGTTTAGTGGGAAAAACATTCCCAGTTATCTGTGCAGTATCTGTTGCCTGCTCTTTCTGATCCATGCAAGAAGCTTTGCTGGTCTAAAATGACTGAAATGGTTTATTGATGATGCCCACAGCATTCAACATGCAAAAAGTTCAGCAATACCCCAGCAGGATGCAAAAAGTGTGTGAAAATTTTTCTTACTCTGTCTTATGTCATCAAACACAAAGTGTGCCTGAAACATTACTGATGCCTATTCTCCCCTGTTTCTGTCGCTGATTCTAATCAGAGTTCAGTACACCTCTTGAAAAGGAAAGCCCTTGCAAACAGTGATAAATAGAAAATATCTATTATTGCTGTATTAAAGTAGTACAGATTTGTTTTGTTAGGATATGACTCAGCCTTATACAGAGGGTCAGCCTGAAACCTAGGTGTGACATTGTGAGATTCAGAACCTAACTAGACTTTCTCTGGGTTTCATACTTTTTTCCTGATGCTTCACACGAGGTGACCTTTCTCTCACTTGTAGATTTTGTATGAATGTGTCACAGGAATCTCTGATGCGTTTACAAAATTTTGTCAGCATTAGTAACATAAAAAGCTCTTTCTGATATTATTTCTTCTATTTCCAGTCTCTGACCGGACAATCTTCAAATGACTAACCAGCAGAACAGGAAAACTTCATAAGGATGTTGCAATCAACAAACTAATGAAATATTTGTTTGGGTTTTCCAGCATATTTCCAGCACAGATCTATGCCGGGGTCAAAAACTGTAGTCCAGTTACAAACTGTACAAGGTCAGATCTCTGCCTGGTCATAAAACCAGGCTGTATGTTAGTTGCTTGCAATGCTCTGTTCCAACAAAAAGTATTCAAATTCATCTTCTCCAAGTGTCTGAAAGGATGAACAAATTGAAATTTCCATTGTAACATTATATTATATTAGAACAGTAAATATATTTATCAATGTTGGAAAAGATGGGCTGTCAGTTTTGCGTTTCTCCTTTCACATTTCTTCATTTTCTTCTTTACCATCATGCTAATGACAGCAACCAAAAAAACACTTAAAAAAACCCCAACAAACCCCCTTCCCCCATTGCCCCAGCAATCACCATTTGGAACATTTTCATAAATGTTCTTTTCAAGACATGCCCTACTCAATGAAATAGATGCCTGAAATCATGCATACTTTAGCGTATTTCCTTTTCACATTCCTTCTGGACGTGTATTTATATGCCAACTCGTCTTCATAAATTTCATACCGGCCTTATAATAGCACAAATTAATGATGCTACTAGAAAAGAACTCAGCTGCTTTCAAACGAGCAATAATCATGTCAGAGGTGCAGTTGGCATGAAGATGATTGAGTTGCACCTCTTCTCTGAGATATTTTCAGGGATGAATCATCCCTTACATAACATATAGCAATGGACAAATTTTCCATGTTACTCTGATACCTCATGCCATCACATTTAATTGTGTAACAGTCAATCACTCTCGCATAAATTTGCTTCCTCAATGATTTGTTGTAAGACCGTGGTAGATGTGTTTTCAGTAAGCTGATTCCAGACTTCAGAAGACACGTGTCTGATGCTGCACTGAACTGCAGGAACTGCAGGGTAGTGACACACCTTTCTGGACACAAACTCCCCTTCTGACTCCTTGATGTGAGCTAATTGGAACTCCTTTCTTGAATATTAACTCCTCCCTTGTGAACAATTACAAGGGAAAATTATAGACAATAAGAAGTCAATTTACTGTAAATAAAAGACCTTCTTACACATTTTGCTTAAAAGACTTTTTCATATCCCTGTATATCAAAGATTTGCTTTACTGCTTGTGTCATTTTTCAGGTTATGCCTTGCACCTCTCTTCAAGAGATGGTTAGATTAATCGTTCATCTAATACTGCAAGCTGAATATGCTGACCACATGGCCCATGCTTCTCCTATACCACAGTACATACACAGCATTGCTGATGTGACACAGTGACACTTTCAAGCCAGTCTTCTAGAGAATTCTTTGGGTTACTGACTACTTTAATAAACCAGAGTTCATTTTAGCATACATTATTGAAGTTTTTCATTGTGGACTGTGTTAAACAATGAAATTACACAAAAGTAATTTAAATCAGTAGTTTTGTATTAAATAATTATTATACTGGTGGGATCCTAACACGGAAAGTCCAGGAACATTGTCCTTACTTAGAAAAATGTTTTCAGTAGAAAACCATAGATCTGGCACAGTGTATCAGACTGCTATTTCACACAGTGCTTCACAGAGGATGGAATATCTATAAACCACCCACTCTTCAGGACCGATAACATTTCACATCATCTTAGTGCATGACATCTCCGTATGCCAGAGTGTGGTGAAGTTGGTTTATATCTACACTGACTTTAACCTGGCTGAGGGTGATTCATCTCATTTTACTTTAAACGTGTAACTGAAGTGACTAAATTAGTAATCTAGATGCCCTGCAGCTTAAGTTGATTTGATTTTATGCTGGTGCATTAAGATTCACACCCCTAACCTGCTTCTCTCCCTCCTTCCACTGAGCCTAGCTTACCTCAGTGAGGTGTCAAAAGATACATGGGATAAATTAAACGAAATTAAAATACTGGATGGAATTCTGAAAAAAGTAAGACCCACAATTATTAAAGGAGAATCTCTGCTTAGAATAGAAGTATCAGAACTTAGTTTCTCTGATCAGGAGAAAAGTTGATTAGACTTTTACTAACATTGATATTTCAAAATCTTCAACAGGGATCAGATTCTTTTTACAACAGGAGAGGGATGCACACACACATTACCTAACATATTCCACCCCAATGACACCTGCATGAAAGAGGTCCCAGCAGGCATTTATTCTGTGATAGTAATTTTAATGTAATTCTTTACTATGTGGGTTCTGCATAGATTTCAAAAGAGGGTTTATCTAAGCCATAGCAATGCTGAAGGGAAAATCAACCTATGTAACACTGAACACAGTAGAGGAAGACACCATAATTTTGGAAACTATATGTAGGATCTTCTCTCTCTTAGAGAAAAAAGAATTTAAAACCAGGAAAGGCTTTAAAGTTCACTTAAGACATAATGTTGTGAATTGTATTTAAGATCTGAATTGGGCTAGAGTGTATTTCCCCTTCTACTGCAAAGCGTCACACAGTGCAATAAGTTTCCCTCCTCTCCTGTTATACCGTGCACTCAACACGAAGTTTAGCTGCAACCTATGTGGTCTAAGCCTCCATACAAAAAGTCATGCTTTTCTTAACTGGCTACCATATATGAAAGGCTACCATATACTAAACTTTTCCCTTGATACATTCCCTTTCCCTGCCAGAAATTTTGTCTGAATAGAGCTTAAGGATCTTGAAAATCTGCCCAGAAATTCCAGATGTTTGCCAGCCTGGCTGGGGTAGCAACACTGCCTGGGACAGTCTGGACGTTTAGAAAACCTGATTGTGTCTGCAGTGGACATGCACATCAACCCTGAAAGATATGTAGGATACAGCTGAGGTTCTGAGAATGTATCCATCAACAGTGCAGCTTGTGCTCAGGAGACAAGATGGCCAAACTGCATCCTACCCTAATCTCCATGACTGCTCTTGTACTTTACACGATTGCTCTTGTACTTTACACTTAAGATGACTTGTGCAATAAACCTTGTCTTGTCAACCTTTCCGTAGCTTGGTTATTATGGCATTGTTGAGGGGATGTAATTTGATTCCTATCAGTTTGGAGAACTCAGGTTACCCATTGCACAGAACGTGTTCAAGGCTGCTGGCTTTTCTGTTTAATATCAGCTTTACATCTACACATCTCAAGTGTCTTTAGATCTAGGCCTCTCAGGGAGGACATCCAGAGTCTGACAGAGGCAGGAGAAAAGTCTCCTAGGAATGACACTGTTAGTGAAAAAATGTATTTTATGTTCATATTTTCTGCAGCGTTCCTTCTGGGTCAATAAATTGTACCTTTGGGCAAAGGGCCTGAGAAAGGTTCTGGCTCCACTTTATGCCTACTGTCGAATTCAGCCCTTATTTGATATTGTGGTGGACTTATGAAAGTCAAAGTACTTGCTCATTGTCGTGGTTTAAGCCCAGCCGGTAACTCAGAACCGCACAGCTGCTCACTCCCCCGCCTTCCTCCCCCCACTCCCGGAGGGATGGGGATGAGAATGGAAAGAATGTAACTCCCACGGGTTGAGATAAGAGCAGTCCAGTAACTAAGGTATAACACAAACCACTACT
>JANHGB010047920.1:61668-84873 GCA_026283785.1 Coracopsis vasa
GCTAGAAATGATCAAGGCCTTCAGACTGGGAAGTCACTGGACTCCAAATGCAGTAACTGGGATGATATAGAGGTCTTGGAGGGGGGTCGAAGCAAGGAGCTTCTAGAAGAAACAGGGGCATGGCATGGCATTTTAAGCCCAGACAAATAAGGGAATACCTCTGATGGGAATAATCCTAAATCTCAGGTTACAGAAATCTCTCATGAAAGCAGGAATTTGATCTATTTTCAAACAGTCAAGCAGGGAACACGTTTGTTGAATGGCAGGACCTGGAGAATGTGGCACTTCCCTTCTCCCCTGATCCTGGAGCAGAGTAGAAGCTGGCACATGGGGCGCTCAGATTCATTGCATTTCCTCTGTTTGATGGGTCCCTAATTCCACCCCCAGGCCTCTTTGGGGGGGTCAGGATATTTGGTTTGGTCTCCAAGTCTCCCTGTGGATGAACGGTCTTTTTCTTAGCAGGTGAGAAGATATTTCAAGTCTTCTTGAAGGGGGGCTGTGCTGAAAGGTTTGAGCTGCCGCGCACGAAGCTCAATTGTGCTAGGGACTACCAATATGGCAATGAAGAAATCCCAGGGGGAAGATGGAAGCTGGCCTCTGCCTTCCCCTCATTGTCTATGTGGGATATGCTCTGAGGGTCTGAAGCACAAGGTTGCACTCGCACAGAGGCATCCCATGTGGCTTATTGTCTTCTATATCCCTTCCATGGTGTGACTCCCTTGGCAGCACTGCCAGGCAGTCCCTGTTGGCTGTTTCAGCTGGGTGGGACTTCTGGCTCATCTAGCACTGACTCCCTGACATATTTCTGACTAGAGATATGCTCTGTCCCAAGGGGAATGTACCTCAAAGAGCAGCTGTTCTTCCTACCCCCTGCACCAGCTGCACATCTCCGGGGCACCAGATGCATATAGCAGCTTTCATGGTGTCTACACAGTGGGCTGGAACAACACAGTACTGAACCATTTTCCTGCTCTGTTTGAACAAGGCTGCTATTCATTTCTTAAGTCTGCATCAGGTAGATGAGGACAGCACAAAATTAAAATTTCAAGTCCTTCTGAGAGAATTTTCCTCTTGCAAAACACTGTGGTCCTTCATGGTGGTAATCTGGCTGTTTGCGGGAAGTGTCCTAGAGGTAAGAGTGAAATGCCACCTGTAAGCATGCTTCTAAAACTTCTAAAAACTATCTCAATTACATAGCCATGAGAGTTATTCCAGGCCACAGAACCCCTGCTGCCATGGTTTAACCCCAGCTGCAATCACGCCACACACAGCCACTTGACCATTTTCCCATAGTCAGTTTGGGGAGAAAATGATAAGGGTAAAAGTGAGTAAACTCACGGGTAGGGATAAAGACAGTTTAATAGGTAAAGCAAAAGCCACACATGCAAGCAAAGCAAACCAAGGAATTAATTCATCACTTCCCACCACAGGCAGATAGGTGTTTAGCCATACGCAGGAGAGCAGGACTTCATCACATGTAACGGTTACTCGGGAAGACACACACCATCACTTCCAACATCCTTACTTCCCTCTTCTTCCCCTACCTTTACATGCTGAGCATGACATCATATGGTGTGGAATATCTCTTGGGTCAGCTGGGGTCAGCTTTCCAGCTATGTCCCCTCCCAACTTCTTGTGCACTCCCAGCCTGCTTGCTTGTGGGGTGGCGTGAGGAGCAGAAAAGGCCTTGACTCTGTGTAAGCACTGCTCAGCAGAAACTAAAACATCCCTCAATTATCAACACTGTTTTCAGCACAAATCCAAAATGTAGCCCCACACCAGCTACTACGAAGAAAATTAACTTTATCCCAGCCAAAACCTGCACATTTGCTTAGGCTTCATGTAAATTATGACACATGCATGTATGCCCGCATCAGGATCCTGGTCTTCTGAGCAGGGGAGGTGCTTGGAAGCACACCATGTATTTCGCCAGCCTCTGCACACAGTAGCCTTCCTGTGGAAAAAAAGAGGATTTGAGATGGTGCGGTAGAGAAGATACAACCCCTGAATTGCACCCAGACAGAGACAACTCTGTCCTGGAAACCGCCTGCAAGCCACAGGCTGGGCCAGCTCTGAGGGTCTACATACATCACTCCACTGAAGAGCAGGCCCAGTCCAAACCCAGCAGATTCACAGGGTATCGATTCAGCAGGAATAGTATCTGTAGATTCAAAAGCCACCTCTGTGAATATTTGTTGGAACTGGGTTTTTTACTTTATTTATCTTTTGTAATGAAAAAGACTTTTGAAGTGGTATATACTTACATTTGTTTGTTTGTTTGTTTCCAAGCAACAAAATGAAGCATTCCAACAATCCAAACTCAGCTGAGATTTGGGATGAAATGGTTCTTTGCTGGGAAGTGCTTTTGCTTGTGGCATATATTTATTTTCTGGTAGAATCTAGCCATCCAGAAATGTCCACAAGCTCTAAGAAATGAGTCTGCAAGAACAGACTTACCACGCTTATAATTCTGGATTCAGAGCAAAAACGGAGCTGATTTATTAGACATTGCTAGAAATGTAAGTTAATTGTTTGAAGTTAACTACAGATTTTGGTGGCATAAATGTCCCACAGATCCGACTGACTGAAGACATGTGAACAGGTGAATAGCATCCGAGTTACTGATTACTTTCCATATTTAAAATGAGAGTGGAGTGGAATATTTCTATAAGGCAAAGGAAAGTGATAGCTGAAAGCATGAGGAGAATTTGAAGGAGAAATAAATTAAAAAAAAAAAAATGAGGGGGAGATTTTTTTTAAGATAAAAGTAGATAAAACCCAAAGTATATGTTGTTGAGCAGGCCCAAAGTATTTTTAACTAAGAGTTTAATCTGTTTTGAATTAATTCACTGAATAAAAACATTGCCTTTTCTAAGCAAAGCCTGATGCACAGTTTTCACAGAGCTTGGCAAAGTTTCCATCAAATCACTTGTGTCTTTAATTAGACCTTGTGCTGGGAAGAAGCTGACTGTGACTTTAGGGGTCAAGATGGAGCGTCTTATTTTTAAGAGAGAATAATAATGGGTCATTGAACCGCTGGGTAGATGTTCAAAAAGCAGGAGTATTTGACTGCCTGTCAAGTTTCCATTTGGATCTAGGAGCAGATCAGAAAAATTCCATCAGCCTGCATGAAGAATTGTCAAAACTTGCTGCAAGGCTAAGGGAAGTAAGCGAGAGAGGGTCTCCTGGTGATCACACTGATCTGACCGACAGCAAGGGCTTTCGGTCTGTGCTTTGATATTTTCATATCAGAGAAATATATTGGCCTTAATAATGAAGGGAAGAAAGCCAAAACTAAAGGTCTGAAAATTGCTTATTTTCCCACAAGTATTAGGAGAAGCAGTCAAATGAATACACTGGAGGATTATCTTTTCCTCTTTTCAAACTGCATTAACTTTCAGCCAGAGCTATGTAGGCATATTTCTAGCCCAGAAGCTGGACCTACTTTTGCCTCCTCTAACACTGTCATTAAACAGTAACACTATCTGGCAGCAACAAACAGTGCAAAATAAGTCTAAGATTATCCAACAGCACACACAGCTGAGAACATTCAAAACCAGCTGGCAAGTGTTTGGATTTACTCCAGATTCTCATAGTTGTCTTCCTTAATGCAGACAAAGGTAACAAATGTGAAAGAGAGGCCAAAGATTCCTGGTTTGCTCCCACGCTGTGCTTTAACCATCAAACTGATTATCGGGTGATCTTAGCTAACAAGGATACACTGTGATTTTCTTTCCTTAAACCCCCTGAATTTTGTTGAACCTTGGCAAGTGATAGAACAAAGTATAAAAAACCAACATCCATGAGGAGAGCATGTGACTGAAAGGAAATAATCTTCTGACATATCTTAGCGAAACCTTGCAAACTGATTATGTTATGTATGACTTTTCTTCATTGTGCTCAAAGGACCACACAAAATCAGCCCTCCAAAACCTGAAGTCTTGGCTTATCGCCATCAGAAAAATCCAGACTCAGAGAACAAGTCCTGGAGCAAAGGACTTGTCTCTTTCATACAGCTCTTCTAGAAGAAGGAAAGACTTCAGACAGGCGTTGCCTGACACCAAAACCTGCTTGTCTGCCTGTGGTAAATCTGTGTTTGATACACCGATACAGATGTCCCCATGCTTGCCTTTCACTTGAGACCTTTCATTGCTTGTAGCTGACATTCAAATCAGCAAATGGACTAAAAGCTTGATTGCCCTGACCACACCAAGCGTGAGCTCCAGTCTCCTTTCTGCAGTACACCTGTGCTGCTGGCACCAGTAGGCTCCTCCACATGACACTGGTAAAAGAAAAATTGTGAACGTTGTATTATTATCTACTTCTACTATTTCTATTTGTACTCAAAGAAGAGGCATGCTTTTGATTTCAAGCACAGCTGCTTCTCTCCAGTCTCTCCAGCCCTCCCAGGTTCCTCTGACAGACTTGGGAGCTGCATGAATCACATCCTCTGTGAAACACTGAGGTTATTTGGTATCATGAGAAGACACTCCTGCCATTTAGCCAGACAGTATATTTTCTCTATGAGTAGCTACATGTGAACATAATTTTCTAGCCAAGTTCAGCAGTAAGATGTTGTTAGAAAGTGTAGATAAAGTCTTGCAGCTCTCGATCTCAGTGCTTTAAAGAGCAGAAGCTCCCTTGTCAGGCAGGTCTTACTGCTCTGGAAGGACATGTCTTATTCAGCATACCTGGAGGACATTTGTGGAGACCATCTGTGCCCTTTCCTGAAGGCAATCTGGACCAAAACTGTCTCATTCCCGGGGGGAAGGGTGTAACACCCAACTACAAATGCTGGGGGAAAAGAGGCATACTTCTTATTGTGATGTGTATTTTCTCTGGATTCTAGACATGATCTCTGAGAGGAGCTGTGTATTGTAAGACAGAGGAAAAACTAAGTTGATGCTTGATATTTGTAGTACAGCAGGACCCAGGAGCCCAAGTCAGTCTCAGGGCTCCCTTGTGCCAACTTTCCTTCAAATACTTTTTATGCTTTATTGTATTTACTTATTAATAGGGTTTTTCTCTCCTTTTTAGCTTCTTAAAACTTTGGGGTTTTTTTTCCTTTCTTTCTCAGGGTCTTGTTTCTAAAAATCAGTAGGGAAAGCAAAAAAATTTAATTTAATTTAATTTAATGGGCTTCCCAGATTGTATTTGGTGACTAACTGACAAAGAAACTCCCCTGCTAGGGAAAATTTCCTTTGAGGTCTTCTTTTCTTGTAATAGGAACAGTTTGAACAGGCAGTACTTGTTTCTTTTTAAAGCATTTTCTGAATAAACAACTTTAGTTGGAATTCTTTTGCTTGACTTCCTTATGACTTTGGGAGTACTTGTTGCAAAAGTTACCCTCTAAGCTAATTAATAACTTATTACTCTGTTTTGCAAACATCTTCATTCTAACCTTGCAACTCAGGTCCCTTCATAGACAGGTGAGGGCTGCTTCATAGCTGGTATAAATTGCGCCAAATCTGAGGGAGGAACTGGAGGAGACAGAAATGGGCAAGAAGAGAGGACTAGTTATAAATCTGGCCAAGACATTGAAGGGGGCATCATTTCCAGGCTTTCATTCCATGCTGCAGATGCACAGACAGAAGAACCTGAATGCAGTGGAACCAGGGAGCTCCACTGTGCTCTAACTGGTTTACAGCTATAAATTGACAAGCCCTTAGGAATAAAACCTTTTAAGATAAGTACTGTTAGAGATGCAGCTAACAGTTTGCGACATCCATGGCTGCAGAGCTGCAGATCACCCTACTGAGATGGAGGTGAAACTGCAATGCCTCCTTCCAGACCTGTCCCCCTCCTGTCCTGGGGTCAGAGTTTGCTGCTGTTTTATCAGTTGAGCAAACAGATTGAGCAGCAGTTTTGGAAGGCAGGGGCGAGCAGGGACCCAGTCTCTGTAAAAAGTGACCCAGTGTGTGCTGAAGGGATGGGAAAGCCCTTGAGATGTGTCATGGCCATAGTGCTTTGCCTAGCAGGTGGCTTCCTCCCCCTCTGCCTTTTAATCTTGTCCTGTCACTCTGCCCATACATAAACTCTACTACCTGTGAACCTTATCCCTCTCCTGCATAGTCAGACAGAAGCATAAACAAATAATGACAGCAAAGGGTGGGGAGGGATCTGAGTTTCAACATTTAAAGTAAAGCTCTGAGATAAGGGAAGTTGTGGTCATTTCAGCAAACAAACCTTGGACGAGTAAGGAAAGTTCAGGGGAGAACAAATGAATGAATAAATAAACAGATAAAGTGCTTGTGTGAAGTTGTAAATGAAGAGTCAGCTGCTCCATAAAAACAGGAAGCCTTTAAAGTATGAGGAGAAAGAGGTATTTGTTTTCTGTACACAGAAAACCATAGCCTTGCTGAGGTGGAAGAAGCAGTGGTTAGAGTCTGGGTACTTTCATTTCCACTCACAGTGCATGTAATTGTAGAGGCAGGCTTCTGTTCTAACAAGATGGGGAGACAGGGTTTAAGCCTGTAGGCTGAGTGAGACCCTATGGACAAAGGGTAGAGCTGCATCTGGGCTAAGATGAAGCATGAATCAAGCCTTGGCACTACTGAGATCATTCCAGTTTCCCTTCTTGCCACTTGCTTCTTATTTTTTGTTAATTAACTTTTCTTGAACTGAAACACTTTTTAGTTGCAGGACCGGTTATAAACAGCTCTCAGTGATCAGTCTGAAGGAGTATGAAAAAAGAGAGGTATCTGCATTTACCTGATTCTGCATTTCACTAGCCTGTTTCTAGTTCAAGTTTACTATAATTTCCCTGTTTCTCATTCATACAATAGGAGACTCCTCTCATGAAGATATTTCAAATATCTTGTTGATAAATATTTGATATAGATGTATTGATATGCAATTTCTGACCTAAAATGACATATTTGTTTGATTATCTATTCACAAGAAGAGCAAATAAAACTTAAATTGTAAAGTGTATTGCATTAAAAGAATGCAAAGAATCTCCTTAATAACATTCGCAAGTGTTTCCCTCCAAAGAAAAGTTTATGAAACACATTTAAATATTTATGGAATGTTAAAAATGAGGCATTAATTGGCAAATGACTTAATTAAAATTCATTTTTGAGTAATTAGGAGCAAACACTTTCCTCTCTGTTTTGCATGCCATTTGTCTTGTTCTCTGTTCGATAAAGCCTGCCTGTCAGTCAAACTTTGCTGCAGGTAATTTTTTGGCTCTGTGGGGAAAATCTTCAAAAATTACATCTGAATTTAAAATATTTTGATTATCATTTTTGTCTAACAAATTCTCCTTTTTACTTCATCTTCTATATGTCCCAGTAAAGCAGCATCCTGGGAATTTAGGCCCCGAAGATGAAATTCTGCATCAAGGCATTACTGAGTTTCCAAAACACTCTCCTGAGAACAAATGAATCAATCTAGAATCAACAAACAGTGCAGTTAATTAATGCGTACACCATAAGGGAGCTTTTTTAAACAATGTTGACTGCTGCTGCCTCAGGACCAATAGCACCAGAAGTTATTGCTGGTTTCAAAGAAGTGATTCTTAGGGTTCCCTCAAGGCACCTTTTGCTTACATTAGCTATTTACTACAACTTTTCCTCTTATTTGCACCCTAGGGAAAGTATACTTATTTGCTAAATTACTTTTTAAGTGATGCTTCTTCATGCCAGTAGCCTGAGGCATATGAAGGAAGATGCTACAGCATAAATAACAGCAGAAATTGAGCTGCAAAGTGCATGGAAAACCTTCAAGCTGGACATCACTCAAGCAGTGCTTCCAAGCCAAGCTGAACCTGGAGGGCTGGGGAGAGCCTCAGGGGCCAACTGTGCACCCAGCCAACTGTGTGCCACCAGTGGACACAGACCCACACAACTGCATGGCTCCCCAGAGGGAGCAGCCCTGCAATCACTTCAGAGAATCAGGACAGGATAATTGAGAAAAAAAACCCAAACAAACCAAATGTCCAGCCACTATGAATTGGGGAAGCCGGACTGATCTTAGGAGAGTGATGCAGGTTTGCACGAGGTGAGATCCTGGATAGCAGACTGTCTCCAACAGTGAGCTGAATATTCGAACCACAGCCCTTAATGTAAAAAAACCTCCAAAATCCAAACAAAAGAATATGAAAAATGTGACTGCATTTTCTTTAAGGTCACAGTGCTGCACCGTGACAATGCAGTGATTATTTCTCTTGTGTAACTTTGGAATTTCCCTTTCAGGACACTCTGTAGGAGGAGAAAAAATTATCTAAAGTAGGAGGCTGTGTTTACCAAACACCCTTCAAAAGATAAGCTGGGTAGATCATCATGTTCTTGCAAAACGATGTTTTCTTATTACAGCTATGCAGTAAGAGTTTAAAATTATTGTTAAGTAGGGTCAAGCTATCACTGGCCTGGGGTAAAGTTGTTTTTGTGTGTAACTAAATTCAGATGTTGGATAAATTGCGGAAATTCCTATTTTAAAGACACTTGCTGGCAACTTTACTTACCTGAGGCATGTTTTGAGCTCTTTTAACTGTAACAGCATCTGTCATTCACCAATTTAAAGTGTCCCATGAAATGGAAGTGTAGAAATATCAATCTAAATCTGAATGTCAGCATTATATATTAATAAGTCCAAGAGATTGTACAAGCATTGGAGATAGCAATAACCAGTTGACAATATTGATTGGATCCTGCTGGAAGGTATTTCCAGTCTTCACATGCTTAAGTAACATTTACTTACAAGTTACCCCTACCATAAATATTTCAGTGGGGATTCTCTGATGAAATGTAATTCCTCAATGTTAGGAATAATTAATATTCCAGTTTGTTTGTGTTATAAAATGCTATAGCATTTTAACCAGATTTTTGCAGGACCAAGGAAAGAGTGATGACCTGCAGGATGGGAGAGAAGCAAAACCTTTGTGTTTCTGGAGGACTTTCTCTGCAAAAGGTTCAGGCAGACTGAAAATGAAAGGATTCTGCAAAATGCTGCCTTTGCTCCTAGAGAAGACAGACAGTGAAATCTGTTGCCAGGAGGGCAAGTGCTGTCTAAAACCAGGAAGTTAAACTCAGTCATTTAATTCTCTTATGTTTATGTCTGGTTTTGTTAATTTACTGTGAATTTGAATGGACTTTGCAGCACAGACACCATGACAGGTTTTGACCCCAGCAACAACCATCTGCTGGGAGGGAAAGACCTCTTGCCACCAAGGCTTGAGCACACAGTGCATGAGCCTTGTGCAGCTGAGTGTGAGGATGCTGTTTCTTTGGAGCTCTTCCTGGCATTGCCACTATTTATTTATTTTGTGGGATCCAGTTTCCCCAAGTGAGTGCTGCTGTGTGCTGCATATCAGAGCAGCTTCACTTAGGGACTGTGACCAGAGTTGGCGTGCTAGGTGGCCCTGGGGTCTAACCTCTGCAGGTCAGTGCTCAGCAGGTCAGTGCAGGTTTGGCTGCAGAGAAAGGTCCACAGAAGTTGCCATTTCCCTAGTGTTGTTTGTGGTTGATTCCATTTACTTCAGACTGCAGTCACTTTGGTCTTGACATCAAGGAGCATCTTCTAATTGTACTTTGATGCTAATAAATTATACCTGATTAAAAAGATGAAGCAAATAAACAAACAAAGATTGCTTAAATTAAAAAAAAATAGAATAAAAGTGGTAGTAAGGTGGAAAGCTGATGTACTGCCATTAAAAAAACATCAGATTTGTACTGCTACTAGTGATGGTTCTGATTTCAGCCAGCTCTCAGAGCACCTTTATGAAGCCACTTGTACATGCTGTTTTAAATGTTTCAGTAATAAATGTTGCTTCTACCCTCCAAACCTCAAGTAAGGTTTAGTATACTTAAAGGATATGACTTCAGATAGGAAGTGTTCATATCAAGCATTTCTATAAACAACATTTTTTTATCAAATAGAAACAAAAGTAATTTACACTTGGCATTGATACACTGAATACTGCCTCAGTAGGAAACTAAATGGATCATCTCTCTATATATTTGTTCCTTGATATAAAGTTAAAATCTGCCTTAGAGATGTGCATCAGATTTTTGCATGTAAAAGCTGGAGATGTTTGCCTGCTCATCTTATGTAATATCCTAGTAACATGAACCACCAAAATCCTGGGACAGATTTTTTGCCTTACAAAAATTATTGTCAATATCTGCTTTTGTTTGTGTGTCATTCTTGTATCAGATGGATGTGATGGAGTCAATTATTAAATCAAATCACTCAAAATTTTTAGTATGTGAAGGAAACAGTGTGCAACGTGCTTTGTGGCATCACCTGCTGTCCTGTCTAGCCTATTTATAACTCAGCAGTACCACCTCAACATCTCCAGTCTTCAACAACAAACTCAATCAACTCATGTTCCCAAACCCTTCCCTTTTCTCCACTGGATGTGGGACCCTTTCACCTTCCTTATAATGGCTATAATAGATTGACTTGTTCCAGTGCTGAGTGTTGAGCTTCTATACTTCTGCCCAACTGTGTTCTTTGTTCTATGCTAATTGTAAAGCCTTACGAAAGTATTTATTTTACACACAACTTGGCCTGTTTCGTAGTGGATCTGGTTCTCAAAATCACCTGTCACTTTACAGGGATGTTTTCTCTCCCTGATGATCTTACCAGCAAACTGCCCATCTACTACCAGTAGACTTTGACTGTACCATCCACTCCAGAACCAAAGTGTCTGCTCTTCCCTGTTCACAGTAACTCTGTTGGGCACGCAAGATTCATCTAATGTTTCCTGAGAGTTTGGATTTAGGTATTGTTATTAACCTGCATAGCTACAGGGAGTATAATCTGAGGTTTCTGAACATGCTTCAGTATGAACACTTGGTAGGGCCAAATGATAGCTCTCTCTGGACTCCTTTACTTCCAAAACACTTAGAAAAGTGTGAAGCTCTCCATATCGTAATGGAGAAGATTCCAGGCAGAAAAGACAAAACTTCTGACTCTGCAGGTCAAGTACCCAAAAGTTAGGTATGATGCTGGATCCAGCGGCAGATCCTGTGTGGGTTGACAGCGCTTCACAAATTTTAGAGTGCCTAAGGGTTTAGGTCTTGACTGAACTCAGATCCTGGGTCCTTTACAACTTTAGAAATGCTGTACTAGTATGAACACATTCAACCAGTTCAAACTCTCTAACAGTGTTTCTGAGGAGCTGTCTTTGTACAACAGGTTTTATGACAGATCAAGTCCTGTCTATGCATGCAACTGTAATTGCTTTCTAACTCAGGCAACACCTAGCCTTCCCTTCTGACATGGAGCTTCATAAAAATATATAGACAAAATAAAATCTGTATTCTGACTAATTTCACAGACAATTGTGAATCCACGCTTAACCTGGATGAAGCTTATATTAGCAGTTGATTCCATCGTGAATATGGCTGGTATGAAGGACTGTGCAACACAATCTCCGACCTGTTTATGGTGAAGTTTAGAAGACATTTTCACTTTTTCTGATGTCAGATCATCTGAATTAGTAGAAGATGATGTCTAGTTTAAGTTGTTAGCTGAAATAACATACTTTAATTACCAGTGTAATTGGTACCAATAGAAGTGAATATGAATATTGACATACAGCTAGTCTCTACCTAGGCCTTAAGAAATTCCCTCAAAAAACTGAGCTACCATGAGTTTTCTGGACCATGTATCATCAGCGCTGGGATTCTAGAAGGTGGGGTTTATAAAGTTGGGGATAATGTTGCAACAGAGTTTGGGACCGCCAACTTCCATATAGTCCTTTGCTGCAGTCGCTTGGCAAAAAGAATTTGGGTGGTGCTTTTGGTGCTTAACCACTTTTGGTGTTTGGCTTTGGGTTTGCTTTTTTTCTTTCCCCTGTACAACACCAGACTTCTTAAGTGTTATAGCTGCAAGAGTTTGAAATGCAGTTTGCAAGTCAAGCTGTTTCAAAGTAGCCCTGAGGGAAAGGAAAACAAATATTCCCTTAACCTTCATTCTAATTATATCAGTCATTAAAATATAAGGAACAAAGAACAGTGTTTATTAAAATTACCTTCTGTTGACAACTCCTCTTTTTAGTGTGGTTCATACCAACTGATGTTTAGTGGAAACATCTTTGTGGGAGGAACAGAATGCTTATAAATTGAGATCAGTTAACGAAATATTTTTAAATATTCAGATACTCCCAACCATATTTTATATTATTTGTAAGCAGATGAGTTATTTTTAAAATGCTTTTCCATTACAGTTACCTCTGTGATTGTTCAACTTTGCACAGTCCACTTAAATGTACAGTCTTGATGAAATGGCAGTGTTTGATAGCTGACTAAGATATAGAACTGGCATTGTATGCTCTTCAGATAAGCAAACAGGAAGAGCAGAAGTGGCTGTTTCCCGCTGAAGACTTTGCAATAAGAACTCTTGATTCTGTAATCATAAATTAATTAGGTTAATTTTGAGATTATTAGTGTAACTGCCACCTACTTCAAACAACAAAGCCATCTGCTTTTATAAGGCATTGAAGAGGTGAGACTTCTGCTCTAAATCATCTACCTTCTTCATAGGTCTTATTTCCTATGCTGCAATTTTCAGAGTGGGCTTCAGAGCAGGTGTAAATATCCTGAACTTGTGACGGAGGTAACTATTGCACCGGATTCAAGATACTCACTGTGCTTTGAAAAGATTGATTTCTGGCTGTCCAGTGATACATAGAGGCTACCAGAATAAGAGGAACACTGATTTTTAGTCATAATTTGCGCCTGAGTGGATAATTCTCTGTAAATTAAGTGGCTTTTCATGACAATGTCTAGAACAGGCTGTTGATTTCTATTTCTCTATTATAGAAGTTAGATCTGGAAACCTCTACTTGATTCAGTTTTCAGCTTTCTTCCTAGCAGATAACTTTGTTATAATAAAGAGTTTTAAAAATTCTAAGAGATTCTGTATTTATTCTAGAGGTGATCTCTGTTTCCTTACACTTTTCCTTTCATAGTCCACAGAAATGAAAATTGACCTCCATAAGGTTTTAGAAGACTACTTAAATATTTTTAAGCAGTATGTACATCTGGAAAAAATGGAAGTTTGGAGTGGTGAACCTACTAGTCTGATATAGACAGTAACAGTTTGTTTTTCTTTCTTGGTGCTCATTCCACAGGGCCTCCAACTGGCTTACAGGCTTGTTCTGGCATAAGCAAAATAAAGCAGCCAGAGCAATCAGCATGGGACTAAGGGGCTCTAGCTCTCAGACTGGTGCTGTGTTGCATGTCTACCTTTACAGGAAAATGCATGTTGCTTTTGATGAACATGACGGTGATAGTATACACTACTGATTTAATCCTCCTAAGTTGGGGAATTGTAGCATGTAAACCAGGTTACGGAGGCTTGTATGAAATTCAGGTCACACCTGACACAAGAAAGACAAAGGAGATGACTTCTGGGAAGCTGTATATCCCAGCAGTAAATGAGAGAGCAGAACAAGCTCTTTAAGTTGAGTTCTCGAAGCTCCATGGCATGCAAGTGTCAGCTGGTATCTTGAACTCTGTCATGTTTTGTGGCTGTGAGTATGAAGACCATTCAGAGTGAAAAGAGAACAACAAGAGCACCAAGCATAGGGCTGATGGTATGAAAACAAACTGTTCAGGGAGCAGGTGGGAAGCAATGGGGGCCAAGCACCTTAACCCCACTTCAAGCACATCTACTGCTCCAGCAGCAGAAGGCAGCTGTAATCGTCATGGATCCTGAGGCAGCTCAGAGCTACTGCAGTGACATGTAGATCCCTTATCACTGGAGTATAAGCTGAAACTGCCAGAGCATTTCTATAACATTTAAACATTTGTTTTCATTCAATACATAGATTATTTCTTCTCTTGTGCCTATGATATCAAAATAGGTAAGGAGTGGGCCGCTGCAACAGCAGAAATTCTCCTGAGCTACCTGCTACAGAGGTATATTGAGACAGAAATGACCAGAAACTAGTTTTAGTATGCAACCATCCAGAGTTCTTCAGTAAATTTATCTCATCTCATCCAAGAGAATAGCATTGATTCATTCATTTTTTCTTCATCTGTACCTGGTTTTCTTAGCTAAAAGAAAACCAGCATCTGAATCTCTATTTTAAAAAATAAAACTAGCAGATCAGTTAATATGAGTATTATTGGAATTTGTTGTGTATGCCCAGAGGGCTTGCTTCTGAAGGCTCTTTTATTGCCTAGCAAGAGGTAATTCTCAATCCTTTGTGACTAATGCCACCAGGAAAATCTGATGATTTGTAGCAGCCTATTCCATGTTCTGCTGTGTCTTTTACCCCTAAAATCTGTCCCTTGTCTTTTTCTGTTAAAAGAAAAGCAGTGGAAAAAGTGTCGTTCTGATAGATTTTTACTGAAGTGCACAATTATTATATAATATATGGAATCATATATGTCCTGAAGACAAAATTCTTGAAGTTATCAATGTTACACAACTTGCTTTCAGAAATGAGCTTTCACTGCTTGTTGAATCTCAGATAAATAATAGTTATTTTAAACAAATACATCTTAGATTCTCTTAGCGTTGACACAGACACTGGTACATTCAACTTGAGCTGAAGCAGAATAGATAGCTTTCCCCTGCACTTAGCAATACAGGCTATAGAGTGACCTGGGCTTTCCAGATGAGGGGCCTAATCCCTTAAAGGTAGATTTCCATAGGATTCTGGAACATACTTCCTTACTAAAGCCTAATAGGATCCTAAAAAAAAAAACAAAACCAAAAAAAGCAGGAATTAAAAATAGCTGGATATTTAGAAGCCTTACACAAGTTGTAACCAATATTTTTTTTCCCTTAAGGATGTCATGCAAATAAGTGGGGTACTATTTTATGTGAAACTAAATGCATAACAGAAATCAGCAGTTCAGACTCTGTTCTGTCATACTCCAAACGCATTTAAATTAAGGATAATGCTTTCTACTTACACTTGTACCAGAAAAAACAACTGAGGGGGTTGCTTATTGCTAGACGTTATGGGAGCAACATGGAGTAATTCATGTATACTCTGCTTTTACTTCTGAAATATCGCAGGCACTATCTATCTGCTTCATTCTGTTTGGAGCCTTACGTTAAAAAAATAAAACAAAAAAAAACCACAAACCAAAAGAGTTTGGCTTTGAAAAATCACAGCAAAACTCAAATAATCCAATATTACATGTATTTTGAAAAATAAATATGATCTGATTTAAAATGTGACTATAGAGGTAAAAGCACCAGTTGCCTTCAGTAATTGCCAGCAGTCAATGTTATTGCATGCAGAAAATTGACTAGTATACCCAATATAAATTATTGATGCACTCATATTGACTTATTCTGACTTTGTTGGATAGAAAATGTGACACTATTGTAATATGCATATTGTATTAATAACATAACTAATCAAAGATAATTTTTAACAAACTATGACATAAGGCCTTAAATTATTGATGGAGAACAGTTTAGGGATGGTTAGTGCATTAGTTGAATGTGTTCATTTCACTGACCATTTGGTCTGGTCCCATCTGCCACAAGTTAGCTTTCTCATCTCTCTAGTACCCATTCAGGTGCATTTGGAGCAGCTGGAATATTAGTTCTCTACGGAGAAATAAGATCTCACCATGACTCGTCAATGCTCCCTGCAGTTCCATGCTCCCCAGCAGCCTCTTCAACAATAGGACAAGGCCCTTCTCAGTTCCAGGTCTAATAATTTAATCCCATAAAACAATGTAACTTAGTCCCTTGGAGAGCCTTGCCTTATTAATAAAAAATGCAAGCTTACAATTTACATTGTTACAGTGACATTGCTCATATTGCTTTTTTTTCATTCTGTCAAAAGCTTCTCGAAAAAAACCTTAATAAAGAGAGACTTATTCAAGAAAACAATGTGGCTGTTTGAGCTAGCTGGCCTACAATTATAGCATGAAAATGAAGAAAAGGTGGAGACAGGGGTGGGAGAGATGTGAGACATGGGGGAGTTATTGCACTAAAGGAGATCTGATTCTTTGATTCTTTAGTTTGGCAATGCTAAAAAAAAAAGTATGGAATGCAAAACAAGATGTGCTCACTTTTGATCCATCTTTGCAGTTAAATGCTGTAATAACAAATAGACCATATTTGTTGAAGGACTCTTGTTAATACTAGCAGCACCATTTAGCAATCTGTTGGACAATGAAGCAGGACAACACATAATGTGGAGCAAAGCACTAAAACAAATGGCTTCCCATGACTTTTATTTAAGTTTTGTGGTACAAATTTGCCATCTGTAGCATGCAGTGTTTGCAGGCTGTGTCCATTTCCACAGATGTTTTAAGTTAGAAGTTGTTCTTTGTTGTTAACCCTCAAATAGCATCTCAAGAAGAACGTCAAGGAGAAGCAAAAGGTTGGAAGCTTAAAGAAAACCTTACCTGATGGCAGGAATCTTTAGAAAGAAAATATTTTTCATTGCGAGCTTTCACTGGGGGTGGTGGGAAACGATGCTCATTAACTGACAGCTTAGTAGACCTTCCAGAACTCCCCCTCCACTGCTGATTTTCTGCTGTAGGATGACTTCAGTCCTCTTTATGCTGGAAGACTTGCCATACTCCCACATGGTCTCCTAGACTGGATCAGCTTACCCACCTAAGCAGCACTTTGTATGCTTACACTGAGTCTCTGCCTTACTTAATACTTAGTGTGCTAAATGGGTTTCAGTAATTACCAGCAGCAATCAGAGCATGAGTCAGAGGATGAAGTCAGCCTCTGAATGAACAAAAAGATACGTCAAAGAACTCTTTGGTTAATCTTGCAAAAAATGTCTTTATTTTTGGGTTCCCATAGTCAGAGAGTATATGATTTTACTTGTTCTTCCTTTAGGTAGGCTGCAATTACTGTCCCCACTGAAACAGAATGATGTCTGAAAAAGCAGATGCATTTCAGAAAGCATTCACACAGCAAGCCACCATTTACTGTAACAACATGGACCCAGCAGCCAATGGTGAAAATGTATCTGGATTTTCCATGTGGCTCCAGAGAATCAAGGCAGTGTTTCTATCTCCATCCTCAGCTTGCTTGTCACCTCACTCTCTAAAAACAAGCTGGAAAAGACTTCTCCGGTGCTAGGTTTTCTGTCCTAGTCACAGGTGGGAGGTTATTAAGGGCAACTGAGAAATATCACAGCCACACTGCAGTGTGATCTGTTTTATGTGACTAACATATAACAAAGGAAGCTGTGAAGAAGTTTCCAGCTTTACAGCTCTGGTATCATGCACTGAGGATGTCTGTGGCTCTCCAGCTCAGTCACTTGCTGAGGGAATGCTTGGGAACTTCCAAAAGCCCAAGCAGGACTATTTCCCTTTTACTGACAAAACCACCACATTTGGCTTCCCCATCCTTGCCAGACATGACTGACTCTCAGGACTCATAAAAGCAGCTCTGAAGAAGTGTTTTCTCTGAAGTGTATCAGATGTATAAATGAGAAAAGCTTTCTTTTTTTCTTTCTTTTTAAATGTTGCAAGGAGACTGTGTCCCATGAGACAGCAGAACCATCAAATTTTAACTCAATGTGCTGTTCAAATCTCACAAGCTGAACACGGCTGTGATATCAGTATGTGATTTTAGGAAACATGGTGCAAAGTACAGACGGGACAAAAAAGTGTTTTCCTACTGCTGCTGGCAAAAGTACTTATTTTGGTATTCTAACTGCTAGAGAGCATATGATCTCCAACTGTTTCTTCCAGAAGAATTAAAAATTGTCAAGTGGCATTCTGTCTTCTTCCTGGATTTCACACAAACAGCTGGCTAAACTTCTGTGCTCCATCACCCTTCTGCTGGAGCCCAGCCTTCAGTCACCGGCTCTCCTTTTTGCCCTTCTATTTAAACACTGTTTACGCCTTATTACTCTAAGTGATGTAAGACATTCTGCAAGGTACTGAAATAAAGAACAAAAAATGTGTGGCAGATTTGTCAAAATGTACTTGAACAAGGACTGAGGTCTGACACTCCCGGAGTAAGTCAAAGGGTTCATCCATATTGGCAAAAGTTATTAAATCCCTGTATGATTTCACAAACACACAACATAAAACTGCCTAATTAATGAAGCCATAAAAGAAGCAATATTTTTCCTGAACTATGTATTTTATAATTAAATTGTTTGTTTCCATGCCAGAGAAAACTGTGTATCTTGACTGCCTATCTGCATGCTTAAATCCTCACTGTAATACAGCTTAGTCAGAAGCTGGGGCTAGATGTACGCCCTGCTCACAATGCCTTCTTCAATCTACCAACCCCCCCAAAATTCTTGTTCCTGTTATTGGTGCCTGACTGCACTATTCATAGGATATGAATATTCATATTCATAGGATATGAATTTTTCTGATGGGAGCTAAAATGCTGTGTAGACCAGTTCTTTCAAAACAAAGTTGAGGATAGTTTTAAAGGGGACTTTTTGAGATATTGAGATTTCTCCAAGCAAAGAAACCCTGTTTTATTTCTTCAGGCTTAGTGAATTCAGTAGTACATTCTGTTTGCATTCAGACTATCTCTCAGTACATGGACACAGCTTTTCTGTCGCTGATTGTGTATTATGGTTATGAAAGTATGAATAACAACCCAATTACTATTTCATATTCTAGGTGAAAGGCATGGCGCCATCTCTCTTTGAAGGTGGCTTGGAAACCTTTCATAGAGGACAGAAGGCAGAGGTTTAGGTTGTGCCATGCAACATCACAGAGGCTGCAGTGTCACAAGCCGTGTTGCAACATGGAAATACTGGTATAGCTTAGGCAGTGTCTGACCTATATTCTGTCTAAGCATACAATGGAAAGATGAAAATATCCCAGGGTGGAATTTATTTACCCATGCAGGCTGTCCAAACTAAAGCACCAGAACCTAATTAAAGACATTGGCTGAAGTGCTCTGCTCTGCCAGGATGGGCAAACATGGGATGTCCACATTTCACTGAAGGTCTGAACTGCCCTTCCCACTCACACATCAGTGACAAAATCATCCTACCTATCAGCATCCCGTCTCTTAAGGATGGTACAGTAAAAGGGTACAAGAAAATTTCTGCTGTGGTTTTATGTGCAGATTTCTGAGCCTCTCTAACAGGTTTTCTGAAGGGACTTGGATTTCATTGGCGATAGCTGTGTCATAACGAGTCTGTGTTTAAGCCCAGAGCATATGGACAAAAGCCCAGGCTGTGGCATGGACATTCAGCGAGCTCCATTCAGTGCTCATAGAGACAAAGCCTGATCCCACCTTCCCCCTTACAGAGAAGCCATGTCCTTTCTGCCTGCAGCACGAAGTGGCTTCGTGCAGCTGTCCTAGTCACCAGCCTGTAACACACAATACCTTACAGCTATTGCACCTTGCTCAAAACTCAAGCAGCAAAGTCAGGCCAGGGTCATTGCAAGAGCCAATACCACACATAGTAAGGACTGAAGAGGTGCAACAGGCAGCCTAGTGTGCATACGGGGAGGTGAAAGGGTGCTGTGCCCTCAGTGGTGCTCTGGCCAGTGCCCAGCTGAGCAATGCAGTCCTTTCTTCCAGCTCCATCAGGGATGCAACTCCTTACACTAAGAGTATGATCACTTAGTGCCAGCTAGACACACAAGCTAGAGCTCTAATAGTAGGGGGAAATGTCCTGTTTCCTCCTTTTAAATTAATAAATATAGTGCCTTCTCCTGTTAAATAGCATGCAATTTTTCCATCTACTACATTTGAAAATATGAAAGTGCTACCTGTTTTATTTGGTCAATAGAAGTGCAAACTTAAAAGGAAGCCAAGATATTTTTTGTGTATTTTGCTCAGTTTACTAACGTAACAAGGTGATGCTTAGCTATGGAGCATTCATTTGAGGAGTGGTTTCTTTTGCACTGCATCATGAAATATATGGGAACAAGATTATATCTACAGTTACTGCAATCTCAAATTACTAATTTGTTTAATGAAATTCAACTCCTCCCAAGATTGCCCCAGGACTATATAATGATTTGAAGTGTTAATGCTTGCATTGGGATCTTTACATTAGCAAATAAATCTGGGAAAATAAATGCATCCATTTGTCTGCCTTGCAGGGATATTTCTGAGGAGGCAGCTGCATGCTGTTTTGTTTCATTGTGTTGCTTTGGTTTTAACCAGTTTGGCTTTCTTTTCAGCCATGCTGCAGGATACGAAGGCTCCATTTCAGTGGTAAAAATGTTTCTTTTTATCCAAAACCATAAATGTGTCAGCTCCACCATGGAAATTGTAAGGCTACACAATACAGCTCTATTTGCAGTAGGATGGACTATAAAAGACACCACAGAGGGAGTCGGTCTTCTTTACTACTTGACTTCCACCCCTGAAAGCAGCCTGTAAGGACCAATCTTCAGACTTTAGTGGGGAAACCAGCAGAAAAATATCAAAAATATCTTAATTGAAGTAAAAATATGAATTCATTTTTAAACTGAGATCATGTCTTTGAAGTTCAGCAAATCTGGGGGTCAGCCTCAAGTAATCCCTCCTGTAGGAAATGTTTCACATGAGACAGATAAAAAAAATCAAATTTCTTTAGATATCAGCTAAGGTGACTGAAATAACATTGGTTCACAAAAATGAGGTTCACAAAAAAGAGTTTAATAATAAATCCTATTTTCAAATAATTGTTTGACCAGCTCCAGGTGGAGGAAGACCTCGGGAAAGAGATTCCACAACTGCAAACACATGCATAACTGCTACACATCCCATCTCTTGACTTTGCCAAGTAATATACATTTCCTTCCTCCTTCAATCTTCAGAAATGAAAAAAAGAAAAAAAAAACAGAACCAAGTAAATTCTTATTTTTAACTTGGAAATCTGAGACCGCCCTCGTTCATTCCATTGCCTTACATGAAGATGCACCCATGTAAAAACTGTTGTATTTTCTTTAAAGGATATCTAGGCTAGCAGATGGCTCACCTAATATTTATTTCAAATTTTAAGGTGTATTGAAGAGAGAGAGAGACACATACTCAACCCCTCCTAACATCACTGTCTTGGCTCCCTGGGCAATGAAAAGAAAGGAGTATTTCTGGATAGCTAGTTTAGATTTAGGCATCTAACTTTTGGTGGCTTAGGTTAAATGAGATGAATCCCACCCTCAGTGAAGCTGTGCTGCAAATTGCAGATAAATAAACGCTGTCTAAAATCTCCGGTGTGAAAATAAACTGGTGTTTGGAATATACAGACCTCTTTCCTGTTTTTTTCTGCTCACCAAAGTTAACAGCTATACCTGTCATGTTAGGAGATATATATAGCTAGCTAGATAGGTAGATATTTCCCACTTTGTGTCTAACTGCCATTACTGCTAGTAGGAGGTGTAAGTGGGCATTGAGAGCAGAATATAACCCACTTTCAAGTACCTGAATTATTTTTACTTTGCATGGAAATATGATTAGTAGTAATGAGAATTCAGAATTCAATGAAGGTGAGGTAGCTTAATGGTAAGAATTTAGTGCACTTTTACAATCTGATTATCTTAAAATGTTTCAACTTATAGCTTTTTCAAGCAGACATAATGGACCTTATTCAATAAGTTTGCTTAATCAGGTGTTACTTGCAGAGAAATATTACAATTCTTCTAAAAATAAAAGATTATGTTTCCATGTGTTACTACTGGGCTTTTTTCTTTTCTTCCTCTGAAAGGAATTTCTGATATAGCCCTGAAATTCTTTTATTAATGCCTTTATTTCACGGAAACCAAAATAGCTTGTAGAACGGTCTCCCCTGTGTTTAGGTTTTCATATGTATCTTATGATAGCAGTAACTTAGAGGTATTTTAACCTCCATAAAATTATTTGGCAAAAACAAACTTAATTAACAAACCATGGCTTTGTAGGAACTAGGAAAGCCATGGCCTTCAGGGCTTAGGCACTGAAGAATGGGCCTCCTAAACCTGGCTTTGTCACTAACTCATGGTGTTATTTCAAGAAGCTTGACACATCCTCACCCTGCCTCAGGGTTTTCATCTGTAAAAAGGAGGCAATGATACTTCCCATACCTCAGGACAAACCATGAGCATAGCCAGTATTTTACTTGGTGCTTGAGCAAGCTGTATGAAAAAGCTTAGCTAGTATCAGTGTTACAGTGCATTGTCTGTGCCTTTCTCCCCCTGAAGGCCACAGCCTCTTCATTTTGTGTTCAGAAACAAGTAATTTTGTGAAAATTCCCTTAGTATGCCTCCTTAAGGTCATAGACTGTGTCCACTTTCCTCTGCTTCTTTGGGACTGCTGCAGTTAGTATAATAAAACATAGATTGAGCTGGGAACACTCCATTTGTGATTGCAATAATTCAGTGTTTTTCCTGGTGTAGCTTTGGCTCATGACAGGATCAAGCGGTCTCAAGTAAAATATGTAGTCTTAGGAAAACCACAAAGTCAACTATGCAGTGGTGGTTTTTTTTTCACATTTTACATATATTGGATAGGTATATATTTATGCATATATGAAGCACCTAACAAAGAAAACATCCTTCACCCTTTCCATGTCTAAAGGTTAAGACAAATAAGAACTCGATACTTGCCATGTCACCAATGTAGGAGGGTATGGGGAACCAGGAAAGTGTCTTCCACATGTTGTCTTGTGGTATGCTGTGTCAAGCTGGATACTTAGCTCTCTGTGTTAACTCAAGCTGTCTAATTTTCGGGTAAGCCATCTGAGCCTGAACACAGCACTTCTTCTTCTCTTAAAATCAGTGTTTAAGAAGGTGTAGCATATTGTCTTTTGGAAGCTTTAATCTTTTCAATGAGTATATAGGGGTCCAGATGTCCATTTTAGTCTAAAATTAAGAAATAATTTACATTAGCATTGAGCAAAAAGAAACCAGCCTTCACATTACTTGAAAATGCTAAAAATCTAAAAAGGCTGTAAGACCTGTAAATATGCAGAATGGCTTTAAATATATTCATAATTCACTTTTAGCCCCATAAAGGAAAAGGTCATTAATGTTATGGAATATCTATGGATAATTTTGAATACTTGGTCTTCAACAGAAAATACATATATTGCTAGTGAGGGCATGAACCTTATAGATTTTTGACTGATGACATATCATGTGAGAAACCCACTATCACTGAACAGGCTGGTATCCTATGCCAAAATAGTAGGCCAAACAAATGACTAACATGTCAGGGATGGCAAAAATCTGTCATCTCACACTATCAGCACCTCTCCATGGTTTTTCAGTGCTGCTATTTAGTATTTAGCTCTTTCACGGACACCCCCTTGTCGTGGGGAAAGAGCTTGCGTGCCCTTGTGAGGTTGTGAGCTATGCTGATGGT